>DWON01002603.1:0-20113 GCA_018251015.1 Phocides pigmalion okeechobee
ATATATGTGTGTGTGTGTGTGCGAGTAAGGGCGGAGTGACTTGAATGTCCCAGAGACCAACGCACACTCGAAATAGCTGAAACTAAAACTTTGAAGTAATGCAGATATGTCGTTTATTAATTCTTTTTACAGCTTTGTTCCAAATATAAATATTCATATTTCTTGGTATGTATTTCAACATCAACTTTTACGCAAGTAAAGCTGCAGAAAAAAAAATTATTTAAAATGCTTACTATTAAAGTTGAAAACAACTTATAATTGCACATTTCCGGCTATCAACTCGTAATTTGAGACAGAACGCGATCAGTGTAGCGAATGACAACGTGCCGTAAATATCTGTTTAATGCGTTGTTGAATCGATATCTGCGGCACATCACTAGATCGCGTGTCGCCCCGCACATCAGCACAACCACTATCCTATGAACTGAGTACAGTATTGTACCCACGTATTTAAATATAAGGAGATTTTGTTTTTGTTAATTTTCATTACAATCTATACATATCATAAAACTAACTGATCAATGTCTGTGCATAGCAAATATATTTAAAAATTCATAATGGGATGCCTTTATATACGCAAGAGGACCCAAAACAATGTTTTTTCATTTTGTCTGTTTGTCTGTATGTTTGTGCACACTCAACTCAGCTTATCCGATTTGAATGCAGTTTTCAGGATTATATTACGATGGGCTTCACTTAACATTTTGTTTTTTTCGTTTAAATCCGTTAACAAATAAAGAAGTGATGTCAATTTATGTAACACCTGAACGAAGTCGCGGGCAAATACTCGTTTGAAGTATAATTCTTATATATATTTGGGTATTTACAATAATTAAAATCTTAAAACTAATTCTATAAAAGTCTAATCAAAACATTCTAAAGGGAGTCCGTGTTCGTGGTCATAATTCAAATTCAAATTAATTTCTAATTCTTTACATTACTCGATTATAACTTAATTTTAATTGTACCAAATTTCATTTCATATTTTCCACCCTGATAGTATTCTCTCTTCAAGTTTATTTGGAACCAAACGTTTATCTTTCTTAAGGAAATAATTTCAAAATCCATTAATAGATAACGGAGCAGTAAGAAAACAAACAAAAAAGTAACCAAAATAACTCCTGTTTCTAAGGTCGATTAAAGAATAAATTTGCTGTAAATACTTCTTTTTATGTGAGAAGAGTAGCAAACGAGCATGCAAACCACCTGATGTTTAGTAGTCGCAGCCCATAGACATTCACGTACGACCACAAACACGACCGAAATCCTATATGAGCTTGAACGTAGATACGTTGCTACTCTTGAGGACTAAGGTGGTCCCCTCGCTTCAGTGTAGCCGGCAACCGCAAATGACGCAAACGACTATAATGTTTGAATACGTATTAGTCGAAAAGTTCGACTATCTTCACGCTATATCCTTGAATACGGAAGACTCGAAAGAGATGACTACGGCATCGCTTACCATCCTCAAAGAAATTTCAAATGAAATTCTTTAGTGACGGCATCGCTTTCCATACTCAATGAAATTTGACTGAAATAATTCGACTACGGCATCGCTTACCACCCTCAAAGAAATTTTATCGTAAATTCTTCGACCAGGGCAACGCTTGTCATTCTCAAAGAAGTTTTAACCGAAAATCTAATAAAACTAAATAAATTGGATGCTCATATGAATAAAATATCTGAGAATCAACAACATTTCAACAGACAGCGCGAGCAAGGTCATTTAATGAAACTGTCCAGAAATATGCCAACTCATGGTGACCATACGAAAACTGAACTCGCTTTCAGTACCTGACGAAGTTTCAGTGACTCTAGTACCCTTGCACGGTACGCACAGCCGAACGAAATTTCTAGAATAATACTGTGGAATAATGATTTGTCGTTATCCTATGAATTAAGAATACAAGTTACAATAACTTAGGATATATCTAATTGAATAAGAACTTGATAAACGACACGTAGCGATCGAAACTATTTTTTTTTGTGTGTTGAATTTAACTGGTGTGTTGACAGGAAATAGAGTATTTTTAATCATAAACAGAAATATAATATAAATAATGGACGACGAATTTAAAAGTATTTCCAAAATTTGATAAGTATATAGAATATAACTTATCTATAAGTATAATATAATTCAGTGTGTATAATTATCGGTTAAAATGAACGCGTGGTCAGGAGAAGACGAAGATGTTATGGGACCAACTGTCACTCGTAAGTTGTTTTTTATAAAAGTATCTTTTTTTATTTATCTGTTTCCAGATGGTATTCTTGACAGCACTTTTAATTTATCTGTAGTCGGTCAAAAGAACATGACATTATTTTCTGTACATATAAAAGTTACATACAGCCTATGTTTTCAAGATAGAATATCATGTTCAACTGCGTAGGTACTACTGAGATACCCATTTCCAGCTTTACATTTTTTTCCTTTGGGTAGAAAGGCATAGTTAGCGCCATTTACTAATGAAGCGACCTTTTCGCGACCGAATCTTTGTCCTAAAGAGTAGCAACGTTTGTGATCGACTTCAAGTGGAACTTCTGTTCGACATGGACTTGGTGACTGTTTATAACGGGCGACAAACACCAATACTATTTAGTAGACTGCATATTCATTTGCTTAACCTTATATCGAAAACTCAGTGAGTGATTCCGCCTCGCACTTTGTCGGTTTTACACATATTTTGGAGCAACATGGAAGTCTATGGTCCAAAACATCTTTACACTGACCGCATAATTTGAACTAAAACATGCACCCATGTTCTTTAAAAATCGCAATCGAGCCATAGATTGTATAGAGCTGCTAATGTCTAGCCCTTTTCCAAAAGGTCAACGACTAGGGTTACTTTAGGCCATTCTAAATCAAGTTATCGCCCTAGCCTTTACTTAAATTTTAATTTTTTTTTTTTTGCATTTCTCCGATTTCTTTCATCTTCCCTCTACATCTTTTCGCTTTTTAGCCATTTTTTTTTATTTTCTCGCAGTTTTCACCTTTTACTCAATTGTTTTCCTTTTCGTCGGTTTTTTTGCCTTTTAGCCATTCTTTTTGCTTTTTCATCAATTCTTTTTGCCTTCTCGACAATTTTTTTCGGCTTTTATCACCTCATCTTCAACGCATTACTGTCATGATGTTGGCCACTGGTCTTGTCCCCGAAAGAAAAGCAATAGTGCAGATATTTATACTCGACGCCTTTTAAACTTTACGAAGACCTCTCACGCATTCAGAATTCCTCACAATTTCCTTCAACATTAAAACAAGTGATATATTTCTTTTAGTACCTTTGTTAGAAAATCTAAACTTAGTTTTAAGCAAACATTATATTATATCTCAAAGCTTAAATTCAAATAGAAGTGTTTCTCTGCAACCAGATAAAAATATATTAAAATATTAAAAGGATTTAATAAGATTTGGTCATCAATGTATGCATTATAATATGACTAAACTGGCACATGTTTTATATGACCAGAATAACAAACGAGCATGCAAACCACCTGATGTTAAGTAGCCGCAGAATATAGACATCCACGTATAACCACAAACAACAAAATCCTATCTGAGCTCAAACGTAGACACGTTGCTACTCCTGAGGATAAAGATGGCGACCATCTTCAAAGTGTAACAACCACACATCTCCAACCGAAACACAAGTAATCCTTAACACGGATTATGAGGGCGGTGGTAGTACCTCCCCGGTCGAATTATAGTTATTCCACCTTTAAATACCACATATACCTATAACTTTTACCCAAAAATATTATGTACATGTATTTATAAAAATAATACTGATTTTACACTTTACCCTTGACGTTCATTAAGTGTATGTAAATACTTTACAATGAAATAAAATATTTGAATTTGAATTTGACTTTGAATACTAATATTCAATATTTGTACAAACAAGCATTAAACCATAAATAAAAAATGTACTTATTCTTAAAATACTTATTCTTTTGAAAACAAAACGAAACGAAACGAAACTTTCGTAAATCAATCGTTATCACAAATACTAATTATGCTCGACTCTTTATAATGGTAGAGTCGAGGTTGAATGTTCGTATTTTCAGGGATTTTTTTAGCTATTTATTATGATAAAACTTTACGATTAATTTCCGGCTTTTTATTAAGATAAAGCTTTGTACTGTACTGTGCATCACGGTACTACAATGTCAAAGTGGTAGAGTTCGATTGGGGAGGTACCACCGCAACTCTCACAATCCGCCGTGAAACTTGTACTTCAGTTGGATAGGTGCCGTTGCCGACTATACTTAGAACCGAGGCGACCGTGTTAGAGTTCGGGACATTGCGTTTACGTACGACGTCAGATAGAACTTCAGCCTGTTTAAGGTTGTATGTGGATGTCTACGGGCTGCAACTACGTAACATCAGCCTGTACGCTCGTTTGCTACTTTTTTCACATAAAAAAACGACTTGATTTTTTATCACTAGTTTAGAATGAAGAAAACAAATGAAATATATAAATAAATACGACAATTGTTTTGTTTATTACTTGCGGCAGCATCTCTTTTTAACATACTCTTTTTAACATGTAAACTTGTTTTTGTAGCATTATAATCGTAATGTAACTCGTAATGTTTCAAAATATCAAGAGACGAAAAAGCGTTAGTGTAAAAACATCGGCAAGCTAACAGATTTACTTATGACCCAGTCTACTCTTACTTATCGCGCCCCGTATCTTTTAGGGTCAAAAAAATCAATGTGCCGCACTCGACCGCCAAACCATTTGTATATTTTACTCAAAGCAGAGTTACTATCTGTTGTTTAGTTACTTTTTGTTTTATAGCAAACTAGCTAAGGTTTGCGACTTAGCTCGTGTAGACGTTGATATTAGAATAAATTGCAACAAATCATGCAGCGTTATTTTTATCCTACAACCTACATTTTACCTTATATAGAGTAAAAATAATAGCATGATATTTGATGTTTTACATTCTGTTAGGGTCAATATATTTTTATGGTATTAAAAATCTTTGAATAGGAGTAAATAAGCTCTAAGACAAAAAAAATCTGATTTTTTTTACAACAATCGAAATTTCCAATTATCAAATTAACGCGATATAAAAAATCTATCTGCATTCTAATTTATAAAATTAATGCAACAAATTTACTGATGTGAAAATCATACCATTGAATAATCATTATCTTCATATATTTATAATTTTTATATGAAGTAGTCGCAACCCATAGACATCTACGTACAACCACAAACACGAGCGAATTATCTGAGCTCGAATGTAGATACGTTGCTACTCCTGAGTACTAAGTTAGTTGCCTCCCTTTAAAGTGTAGCCCGCAACCGCACCTTTCCAACCGAAACACAAGTAATACCTTACGACGGATTATGAGGGCGGCGGTGGCACCTGTCCGGTCGAACAATTCTCCCACCTGTCTTTATACATTTATAATAAATATATCCTAGGTGCAGCCAGCGAGAAGAGCTCAACGCCTCCACTGAAGAATGGCAACGAATTACGAGAAACTGGGTATTTGATAGCCGTCGGGTCTAGAACAGCGAGGTACCTAATATTACATACTTACATAATTTGAAGTCAACGATAACTATTTCATATACATAGAAGTTTACTTCAAAGATAACACTCCTTATGAGGTATTCCCTGACTGTTATGACATGGGGTAATCTTCAAGAAAGGTGCAAAAAAGCTCTCTGGCAACTCTGATGTTACAAACGTCAATAGGCGACGGTGACTGCTTTCAATTGAGTGACCCGTCTGCCTTTTCGTTAGGCTAGTCTATAAAAAATACTCCATACATTTACTATGTAACGTGTATTTACGATTAACGTTTTTTAATTGCTGATATTTCAAAGCACTTGCATGGATCGTAGTGACGAATAAAATGTTTAGTCAACTATTACAGTTTAATTAAACGGTTTAACCATCACAGTAATCTACGCAACTGGTACGAAAAATCAGCAATTAAAATCGTTCATCGTGAGTACCCATTACATTCTAAAATGAATAGATTCCGCAAAAATATTAGTTTAAAATCAAACATAAAATAATGTTTGACATCTATTTATGTGTATTAGCTATAAGATAGATATGTATAAAAGGCTTATTTTATTTATCTTATATTAGTATACTACCCAAAAGCTGTTAAAGATTAGAAATTTGATACAACATCAAATAAAAATGTTAATAAACATGTTTAGTAAAAAGAAAGGAAAAAAGAAATGAAAGGAAAAAATATTAATAGCAAATCTAGCACATCCCTAATTCATTCGTTCGAACGGCGCTTCATCTGCGATTTCATTTATTTGAACCGCACTTCGCTCCGTGAGTTACTTTAATTGTCCTGCTCGAAAAAGATGTGCGCTATAAAAATAGTAATAAATAATAATGTCTGTAAATCTTATAATTATCTGAAGGTTTTGCTATTTATTTACTAATTGTTTTCAGGTTTCGACGGAAACACAGGGATACATTGTTTATAATTATTATTATAGTCTTGTTCTACGCGTTGCTGGGTTTAATTATAGCATTAATTGTTTTGTGTAAGTATTTTTCATGGTATATACAATCTTATAAAAACTCTCTTTTCGCTTTGTATACTTAAAACTTTACACGGTAAGTACGTTGCTCCTAAACATCATAGCGTGGTGATAGACAGCCTTAAGATCTTCTCAGGAGATCGCCAACCTAATTCTAAATGTTTTTTTTTTCAAATCCAACTAGTATTTCAAAATATTATGGCGTTTAAACAAATAAAAACCACATCGTCAGCTTTACGATTAGTATGGAAATATGATGTGTTTTTTTTTGTAGATAATACAATAGACAACTACAAACACTTTAACATATGTGAGAGCAGAGAGTGTCTGCGATCTGCCGCAAATCTAGCACTCTCTATGGACAGGACGGCAGACCCTTGCCATGACTTCTACCAGGTAATTATTGATTGCAATCCACAATTGCTTACATTGCCTAAGGATTCACAAGACAAGCCATTCGTATTTTGGTATGTCTGTAATTTTTTCCAGAAGGTTCAATCCCCGCCTTTGTATAATTTAAAAAAAGTAAAACATAATATGCCGAAAACCATATCGTGACATTAAGGACTATTTAGATGATAAGAAAGTCTGGGACTGACACCCGGCTATTTGTATTTCCCATGTAATAGTTTTACTCGAAATTGTATGCAGATGACAGTGGTAACATTCTGACATATAAGTTTAGCGTGTGCTCACCATCTTTCTGAAGCTATACTGCATCATGTGTATTTAGTAAGGACTGTTTCAAAAACAGTACTGAGAGGTTTTCCGCCAGCTTTTTTCTACCGCTCTTTCTTGCCTTCCACTCTTCTAGTCTCCACTTCTTTCTGTGTTTCTCTATCTTTTAGTACGTATGCGGCAATTGGGCGGAAGATCATCCCAGGCCTGATTCATACCGCTCGTACGACTGGTTCCGAGACAAGCAGAACAAAGTGTACACAACAGTGAGAGACTTCTTGACCAAGAACTCATCGCACCAACCTCGGCCCGTCCAACAGGCGAAAGATATGTACACTGCTTGTATGGATACCGGTAACTATAATTTTGCCAATTTTTTATCGAATAGACATAAGGAAATTGTTATATTCCTAAATTCAATTTGTAATTATGACTGTCTGTTCGATTATTATTACCACATATGAGCATGATGTAGAACGAGCTTCCTCCATAAGTAGTTCTCGAATGCTATACCATAGGATTCCGCAATAATGATACAAACAGAGCCTTCCTTCAAAACCGATGATGCGGCGATTTCTTTGTTGTTGCAAATGTCCATAAGCGACGGTGACTGCTTTCCATCATATGGCCTGTCTGCGTTTTCGTTAGACTAATCTGTAAAAAAATATGTTTACAAAAACATCATATTTCCGTCCGTTAAATTCTCACCAAATAGGTTTTAGTATTTAGGTTTTTTTCAGCGGGTATAAGAACTTGAAAAATTTCGCATAAACTGACCCATTGTATACCCTCAAAATTTAAAGTAATGTTGAGTTTGGAAGTTTTAATATCAGTGTGTTTATCATTACACTGTAGTTATTTAGTCAATAATTTCATTAGCGTGATCAAGTTCGCGTTTCCGTTATCATGAAATCAGATTACAGGTGCCATTATTATAGTCACGAATTTAACTAGTTGAATACAAATGAATAAAATCAACCCTGTTTTCAGAAACTCTAGATAAACGAGGATTAAGGCCTGTTTTAAAAATATTAGAGTCACTTGGTCTTCCTTCTTTTCCTACTTACATTAATGTTACCGAAAATTTCGATTACTCTGCCTACGCCTTTGATTGGTTAGAAGTTGTTATCAAGATTAAAGTTCAGTTGGGAATGGATGTACTAATAGGCTTCGATATTTTTACCGATCCTAAAAACTCTTCAGTGTACAGACTCATTATGGGATCGCCTGAGACCACAAATCCCTTTCCAAGGTAATAATTTGAATATCAAGAACACTATCATTTTGATGTTAAAACCATAATTTGAAACAATATAATGAATGTTAATCGTTTTTACAGTATGTATAAGAAAAAGAGACGTCACACGAAACAGAAAAGTATACATACACTAAATCATAAATCAAATTTTCTTTTTAACAAAGTACTTAATTCTGAAAGCGAAGCACACAAAGACGCCGGTGATGACGAGGAGAAATCTGCTCAAGTGTACAAACTTTTCTACGCAGAATTAATGAAATTATTTATATTAGAAGCAGGAGGTACTAAAGGATCAAACCTTACTGAAGTTGAACTAGACCAAAACATTTTGTTAGCTGCAAACGAGTATTACAATATAGAAAATGATTTGTACGAGGTAAATACGTACTAAATGTATTATAATTTCCTGCATGCTACTGTTTCATAAAAAAAATTAATGAGTGGATATCATAAACTTGAAATTTAACATGCAAGTATTAATTTACTGATCACTGATAATAGTATGAAATTATATTACTATTCGTCATTTTTAGATAGAAAATGGCAACGATACTGAATCAAATGAAGATTTTTATTTAAATATACCTGAGTACACAGTAGACGAGATACAAGCTCATACAGATATGATTGTGGAGAATAATAACGGCACAAAAATGCCGATTTGGAAAAAATATATACAAGGCGTTTTTAATATTAGTAAAGTATCTATAGATTTTGAAAAAGACAAAATATTGGTCTCCAGTCCTGATATGAAGTACATGGCTCTAATGGCAGCGATTACATCCAGAATACCTCCTGTTACTATTGAGTTGTATATTTGGATTAAGGTCAGAAATACTATTAAATTTGCTTTTTACAAAACTTTTTACAAAAGTACAATATTATATAATATAACGGGGACTCACGATTTTTGATTTTTGATCGTGAGTACCCGTTATATTACATAATGTATGGATTCCGCGATAATATTATTTTAAAAAGTTCATATGTTTTTTTAAAGTAATTTTTTGATAATTTTATTCGAAGGTATCAGAAGTAATGGCAATTCACACGACAACGGAAATGCGAGCTTTATTCCATAGAACATATGAACAGCTGCATCCTGGGAAAATGACGGTAGTACCAGTCCGAAGCCTGGAATGTGCAAGCGCTGTTAACGACATGCTAGGAATGGCTGTATCTTATGCTATAGCCGATCCTTATTTTATAAATGTCACTAAACCCAAGGTTATAAGATTTTTTAGAGCTATTGTTGATAGAATTCTATCAAATGACAGTCATCACGACCAATTATTACTAAGCGTTAAAATAAGAAAGGCTAAAAACCTTTTGAATACCACACAACTTTGAAAACTTTATGAAAATCTCCCAGGCATTAGGGGTTTTTCTTTCACCATTAAAACAAGTAATAATTAAGTGCTAATACGCAATAACTTAAAATAAAGCAGAGTAATATCTCAGGAACTCGAACCACGTGACAAAAGTAGGGAACTTACGACAGGGATGTTGATTCTTAATTATTTTTTACACAGTATTTAGTAGAAACTTTACTCTATAAAACAGATTGTGTAGGGTAATGAGCCTGGGAATAGTAAATATCTTGCATTCATAAGTAACATTGTATGTTAACAATCATTAAATCAAGATAAAATTACAAGTATTTCAGAGAACGATCATTACACTAAGATATTTAGACTACACAAAAATTTGTAGAATCAGATCCTATAGTTATACGTTATATCGTTTTACAAGTTTTACAGTTGAGTAAAAGTGATATTATTGTGATAAGTATAATACCCAACAATTGAATAAAATACCCAATAACCGCAATCAGATTATTTCTCGTAGATACACACAATGCTAAATGAAATGAAGAATGCTTTAGCGCATCTCGTAGGCAAAACAAAATGGATGGACGATGACACCAAATTGGCTACATATCAAAAAATAATACAAATGAAAACCTTAGTCGGATTCCCAGATTGGCTTCTAGAAGAAGGGAAGTTAGAACGGTATTACAGCGGCCTTGATATAAATACACGGACACACTTGGAAAATATGATCAATATAGTACAAGTTAAAATTAAAAAAGCGCTGAATAGATTTCGAGAAGGAAACAATTTCACTTGGGCCACAGATCCTACTGAAGTGAATGCTTATCATACTTTTCAAGAAAATACGATTAGTAAGTAAGCTAATTTTTAAATACTTTACGATATATAAAACAAAATATCCAAGATGCCTGGCAATTTAATAAAAGCCGCCTCGGCTCGTCAATGTCTCGGTTATTCAAAAGCTGGCAAGTTTTTTGTAATGTAAGGCATAGTTTGACAAAGAGTAAGTATTGCCGACATCTTGGATACTTTCTTAAACTTACTTACTATACTTAGCGATATTGACAAGTTTGTTTGATTGTGATTTTGATTCAATATACTTTTATATCTTCATTGTTTAGGTTTCTGTTGTAAATAGTAATTAAATTATATAGTAGTTAATAAATATTATAAGTTAAAGATAAAATCATAAACTTTGTTTATGTATAAAAAAGTAACTTCTTAAAAAATATAATTTTAATATTCCCGGACGCAGCTGTGCCTCTAGTGATGTTACAACACCCATTTTTTGACTTGGGACTTGAGTAAGTATTTCTATAAAAGCTAGAATCTAATAAGTCATTCATAAAGTACCATGTTTATCAATATATGTATATACTATTTTGATTTGTAGTTCTCTCAACTACGGTTCCCTGGGTACTGTTCTTGGACATGAAATCACTCACGGTTTTGATAACATTGGTAAGAGATCTTTTTAGTAATTATTTTTTTACGAACTCTTAATTTCTATATATGTATGTTACAAAATGTTTGTAATTTTCATCTGTTGTCTGCACAAATACTAATGTGATCTATGTAAAAGTTATTTTATGATAAGTACCCCGCCAAGTGCTGTGTATGGATAGGACTTTGCGGGGTAGTTAAGTAAGTAAATTAGTTAGAAGTTTTCAGGTGTTACATGATCAGACGCGGTCCTATCCAGTATTTATATAACGATACGTAACTGTAGAATCAAAAGTGATACACGGTTTTATATCGTAATGAAATTTCGGTCACATTATTTCTAATTATTTTTGTATTCTCCGTTGCACGTAGGCCGACAGTTTGACAAAAACGGGAATTTGCTACCTTGGTGGACCAATGAAACTATAGAGTCATTTGTAAATATGACACAGTGCTTCATCGATCAATACTCTTCGTATTACCTTCCTGAGTTAGACGAATATGTAAGTATAAAGCTCCATGATCTTTATTTAATTACACCATCTGTTTTTGTAACTTTCCTTCGACTATACCAATTGTAACATCATCAGATATAATTGGATTATCAACTTTCCAAATAAATAAATAATTTTCTGAAACAAAGTTTGTCAAAGTTTACACAAATAAATAATTTATTGTTCAACTCCATAGATACCAATATTGCACCTATTTCTATGTTGAGCGCTAGTGGTTACATCCTGTTCATATGTAAATATTATGTTTGAAAGTGTGGCAAAACGAAACAGGCTACGAGACATTCCTAAGTATTCTTCCGAGTTAGTGTCGCATTTGTAGCCCACTTAAAATAGAATTTCCATTTGGCATTGATATGACTAGGGGTTATAGTGAACACTCACCAATAGGTACACTGAGCTGTCTACCTTTGGCAAAAGACTCAGTTATTATTTCAATGCTACAGTAAAAAGTTATACATAGGATTACCGATTGCTGCATAAATTAAATGATGTTAAAACTGAAGTAATCACAACATTCAACGAAACAGAATTCATAAAATGTTCTAATATTGAATGTTAAATGCTGTTGTCTCCTTTAATTGGCTTACTCAAATATCTATAATTGTCAATATATAAAGCTCCTGTAAATTATTATGCGTAGAGCTGTTGGTATTAGATAATAATAAATAAAATAAAATAAAACATGATTACAGATAGTTCAGTAATGACGACTATCTATTTTTCGACGAACTCGAAGACAAGTTATCGAACTATCTGCTTTTTGATATATGGTTCCCTAACATTTTCGATTAAAAAAAAAAATGTTTTATTTTGTTTTGTTGTATAGTAATTAAAAAGTAATAAAACCATAATGCACAGGTAAATGGTAAGAAGACCTTGGGCGAGAATATAGCGGATAATGGAGGACTTCGAGAGGCGCTGGCGGCACTCAAAGAGCACCTGAGGAAGGTTGGACCAGAGCCTCAGCTTCCTGGCTTCGAACGTCTAAGTTCCGAGCAGCTCTTCTTCTTATCTTATGGAAATGTGAGGACAGATCTTCTAATTACATACGACTATAATTACTATTATATTATATATATATTATCAACTTAGACTTAAGTTGCTTTACGTCATAACTTAAAATATATTTATTATACTTTAGAAGGTCGGAGAACTATACTATAATTAGATTGAGGAGTACTACAGCTACCCTCATAATCCTTCGTAAAGCATTACTTGTGTTTAGGTTGGAGAGGTGCGGTTGTCGGCTACCCTTTGAGGCGATGCGACCATCTTAGTCCTCAGGAGTAGCAATGTATCTACGTTCGAGCTTAGATAGTATTTCAGTCGTGTTTGTGGTTGTACATGGATGTCTATGGGCTGCGACTACTTAACATAAGGTGGCTTGCATGCTCATTTGCTACTCTTCTCAAATAAGGTTGTGATTTTTTTCAGTTATGGTGTGGTGTGTCAACAAAGGACTCATTGCGAGCCGATCTGGAGGACGAGCATTCACCCCAACCGTTCCGAGCTCGAGGCCCCCTTGAAAATAACGAAGACTTCGCCAGGGTCTGGCGATGTCCCCCTGAATCCCCTATGAACCCTAAAAAGAAGTGCATTATGTTTTGAAAAAAGAATCTTATTTTTTTTCAAATGGGCAAACAATTTTCTTTCCTTTTTGACCTGAATACATCTTTGAATTTCTTTGCTTAGTGGATGAAGATTTAACAATAGCGGTTGTAAAAAAAAACTTCCACAGTGGAAAGCAGTTTAACAAACGCGATGATAACAAAAGGGTGTAAAAATAGCTATTATATTTCATCCACATCCAAAATTTGATTACAACAGTGGATGATTAATGAATCAAATGATGATGAATCAAATGAAATGATGATGAATCAAAAGCCTTGTTATGTTCAGTTTTGGTGACGAAGTTCACCTTCACCTTTAGATTTCGACGATTTTTAGAAAAAGGTTATTAACCTTTAAAAAGGTTTGTCTTTCCTAAAAAATGCTAATATTATTTTAGTAATTTGGTTTTATAACTTGACTTGACTTGATTTATAATTTTATTATTTGCAATAAATTAGATATTATTGACCTCTAACAGTATTTACAACGTAAAGTATTTCGTAAAGAATAATAGTATTACGTGTGTAATTTAGATTTGTAAGTTGTTCAGTAAATTTTATATTTTAATATCTACAGTAGTAAGTTAGATAATAAGTTAGTAGTTGTAGTAAGTGCGTTGTAAAGTAACAAAATACGTTGAAAGTACCAAAAATATTCTGATGTTTTGTGATGATTTAGAATGATAGAGACTAATTTCAAAAATCGGAAAAATCTGGTTCGATTTTTACATCTTTTTTGGAAACAGTGTATTACAAATAATAATTAAAACTTTATATGTATGTTAGAAAATTGAAACAGAATTAATTTTATAAAAGTATAGTAAGCTTTTTTATCTTTCTCAAGTTATATACAATACATAAGATTTCCCTATTAACTTTCCTTAGTTAAGTCTCTATCCTTATAAAGGTGAGATATGATGGATTGTAGGCTAGTATGGATATAATAGTTCACTTAGAATATATCTGTAAAAAATCAAAATCAAAAGTGTCTTGTAATCGACTTATGAAGTATTTTAAAGATTATGATGCAATATAGTATTTTGCTATATTAACTTTAGTATTATATGTAAGTAACAATATAAAATGAATTTCGTAATATGAAGATATTGAACATATGAGGGTTTTTAAGTGACATAACAAAAATATGTCTTTTTCATTATGAATAAAATTTCATTACTCTTTTGTGAATGTTTGCATTACCGATAGTAATAGATTTAGTAATGACATTAATAATTAAATGAAACATTTACTTTTCGATTTCAGAATTGTGTGATTGTAAAAGTTATTATTATAATTATGTAGAAGTGTGTTTTCAATTTATGCACATTTTATTATTCAACTCTCTTTTGTCATTTTGTTTATCAGATTGCATTAATTTCAAAGTTACTATTTGTTAACTAGTTTTGTACCAGCTTGTGATTGAAGTTTAAATAAAGTTTTATATCGCGTGGTTCAAACCATAAATGCGTACAAACAAGAAATATATTTTAATATTATTATTCTCATAATTACAGGTAAACAATAATACTTTTTAAGGAAAAGTTTGAAGTATAATGAAAAATATTTGTAGTACATAAAGTGATACAAAGAAAGTTAGTTTTGTGTTTCCTGAAAAGTAAGAGTTTGGTAACTACGTCCTTATGGCTTGAAGCCCATGATATTATTAAAACCGAATTTTTCAATCACTTTATTAGTCCACATTACACAATTACAGATCAACTTGTACATAACACGTAATACATTTCAAAACTTAATGGCTAGTGTACGTGGAGTAGTGGTTGGTGTAGCCAACGCCGCCTAGAGAGTGGCCACCGTAACCCCCATAGCTGACTACGCCGCCATAACCACTTCCGTAACCACCTCCGTAACCTCCTCCGTAACCACCGCCGTAACCACCATAGCTTCCGTAACCACCAATCCCGCCCCCTAAGGAGACGCCCACTGCTGATCCAGCGGATACCGATGATACAGCTGGAACTGCGACCGCGGCTACAGCTGGCACTGGTACTTTCCTCTCAACAACTACCGGCTGTGGGACGGCGACAGGTCTATCCACTACGACAGGCTGTGGAACTGGAACGGGTCTGTCCACGTGGACCGGTACGGGAACGTTCACCGGACGGTCCACGTACACTGGGTGTGGAACGGGAACTTGGCGATCAATGTACACGGGACGGTCTACCGGCACCTGCTTCTCCACTGTAACGGGATAAGGTACAGGCACCGATACTGGTACTTTCACCGGATATGGCACTCTCTTCTCGTAGTACACGGGGACTTGTCTCGTCACCTCCACCGGGACTTTGTGGATGACCGGGACTGGACGGTCCACAGGCACTGGTACCGGTACTCTCACTGGCACTGGGACTTGGCGATCGACCGGCACCGGTACTGGCACTTGGACGGGTACTTGGACATCTCTCGTTATAGTCCTCGTGATAAACCTTGGTACTTCTTGTCGAAGGATCACAGGGTTTGGTTCCACGGATACTGAGGTTTGGACTTGTGGGGCACCGACTGCAACTGCGGGACCGGCAGCGACAGCTACTGCTGGGGCAGCGGCGACCACTGGACCGGATGCTATGGCTCCAGTTGATATGGCGGGACCGGCCGCCACACCTACTGCGGGTCCTCCAACTGCGATACCAGGCCCAGAAACGGCAAATCCAGGAGCTGATAATCCTACTGAAGCCACGCCCACCGCTGGCCCACCCAGCCCAAATCCATGAGAAGCGAACCCCAGACCATGAGAAGCAATCCCCAGACCATGGGAACCATAACCTAAACCACCGCCCACGTATCCGTGCCCGGTTGAAATGATCCCTCTCTTGACTCCCTTTCCAGATGCAGGTTCGTCTTTGATTCCATTCTCTAGAAGTTCTGATATTTTCTGTTTCTGTTCAATCTCCTTTGCATTTGATAAACTGCTCGCTATAAGCAGCGTCTGGAATTAAAGAAAATTTTACATTAAATAAACATGATATTCGATAATCTTGACAGGTACTACTAGAACTAAACGAATAGTTTGACCGGGGAGTAACCGGCAACCACATCTCTCTAATTGAAACACAAATAATGTTTTACGCGCGGATTATGAGGATGTTATAGTTATACATACCCATTAGAGGAAACCATCGCTAAACATCAAACCATCAGTTTAATAGCTGCTTTCTGTGGAGAAGCGAATACTTAACGTGTCCTCCAAAGCACAGACGCATGTATAAAATTCCCACTAACCTACTACCTACTAACTAACCGTCATCCATCCAATTCCCGACCGCGGACAACGTTCTTTAACTTGTCCAATCGATTACGATGTACACAACTAGACTAACTCCACTCTACTCTTTTACAGTTCACTAAGAATTAGTAACATTATAACAGAAACAAGCGTTCGATATATTTCAAAAATCTCATTAACGAACTTACCAACCCATATATGTTGTAGCCTTATTAATATCAAATAACAACACCTGCAGTGAAGTATGCCCATTAGGTATGATGCCTATGCCTATCGTATAATAATTATGCCTATAAGCTCTGCGGACCAAAGCCTATTCCGGCCGGTCAAGGTGAATTCAGACGAAGGCGAACGGATATGGTTCAATAAACACTATATCAATCTAGCGACTTACATTATATTTTTTGCCAGGTGGTAAAATAGTAAACCTTTCTTTATTAAATACAATATACTGACTCTACCTTCTTTGTTTATATTAGAATGCGCAATATTCATAAAGAAAAATTTAGGCAAATTAATTTTTTCCCGAGAGCACGACATAAGCACATGTTATGGAACTCGTATGCAGAAACTCGCCTATATCGACAGTGTTATGGGTATAGCTCCGACTTTATACAATAAAATCCCAAGAGCCATTACAGAAGTTGAAGCAAGAAGCAAACCACGAGCCATGTTTCGAAGTGGATCGAAATATCGATATAAAGGGGTTAATCATGAGTATCCGTGAGTTTCCAAGGTGAGTCAACCGTTCGACCGGGGAGGTACCACCGCCGCCCTCATAATCCGCCGTAAAGCATTAGTTATATTTCGGTTGGAGGGGTGACGTTGCCGGCTATAATTTGAAGCGAGGCGACCATCTTAGTCCTTAGGACTAGCAACGCGTCTACGTTCGAGATCAGATAGGATTTCAGTCGTGTTTGTGGTTGAACGTGGATGTCTATGGGCTGCGACTACTTAACGTCCGGTAGTTTGCATGCTCTTTTGCTACTCTTCTGACATTAAAAAACCCGTTATATAATAAAAGGTAGACCATGCAGTTCGACCGGAGATACCAACATCGCACCTACTTCTAGCATGAAGCTTACTTGCTTTTGAGTACAAAGATGTGGTTGCCGACTTAATCAGAAATAAGGCGACTACCTTAGTCCTCAGGAGTAGCAACGGATATATGATCAACTTCAAGGGGGAGTGTTGTTCTTTATGGAGATGATCACATATTTTTATATGCAGTGACCACATACCATCAGGTGGACTGCAAGTTCGTTTGCTAATTCAATATTGTACGAAAAGAAAATATTCGTAGTACTCACAATAAGAACTTTTTTGTCATATTATTTGGCAATCGTGTATGTTTAGTGTAGTACGACAGCCTTTTTGATTATACGAAGTTATTTATTACAAATTAATTATTTTAAAGATGACGAGCACACATCGTTACTAGATCTAGACGTCTGAGAGTTCTTTATAAAGTTCGAAAAGCTATGTGAGTCACCAATCCAATGATTGGTGATGGAGTGAGCCATAACCTCCTCATTGTGAGAGCATCATGATCGTAAAATGGTGAAATGAATATTGTTAACTGACTTAAAATACGTACCTAAGTCTAGATAAATTTCGTAGACAACCAATCAATCATAATGGAACAGTGAATTCAAAATAAATTGTTCAAATATCTTTCTTTACTTTAGCTTTCATCGTCGAGTACCTACTAGATTTCCAACACTCATTTTAAAAGCATTCGTGTATTACGTAATTAATCTAGATTTAGGCGTATTTTAGGTCTAGTTTTACGTCGGGCAACACCGTTCATTTTGCCAATTTATTGCAATGCCATATGCTTTAGTTTAACCTTATTTACTCGTGATCGTATACATTCTGCATCCGTCACTTAATATATAAAAAAATACTGTCAAAATTTTATAAAGGACAATTTACTAATCAACAAATATTTGAATTGTTTACATAATGTAAATATTTGAAAAAATACAAATGAAGTTAAACAGGAATTCAAAATAACAAGACTAAAAACAATATTCTTGAAATGTCGAATTAAATTAACTGTTTACGTAAAATAAAGTCTTTAAAATAATATGAAAATTTAGATAGTTTTAATTTTTTTGTATTTAGATAGTGTTATTTTATTTATGTGTGTGTAATTCTATTGATTAAAATATTTTGATTCAGGAACTGAGTTCACAATTTTACAAAATGTAATAATTTTACAAATCTATTTAGCTCATTGGACGAACACCACTTGACCCATTTTTGTAACGTATCAACTGACGAAATATCTGAAATACAGTTTGTTATACTGTAACTATTTATTATAAGTTTAGATATATTTTCTCTTTCTTTAAAAATACGCACGTACAAAGTCGCAGGTAAGATTAGTCTTAGTTACGAATAAATTTACCACGAAACGCATTAGCAGCGATACAAGTTCTTACAGAAATAAAACTAGGTGCTTATTTCCGAATAATATTATGGCAATACCCGTCGGCCTAATTTTGTAGGCGTAGTACCATTGGTAGGCAATCATACATAAAAACTTTGTAAGCATTTTGTACAACCGTGTACTAGTAATAACCATGTTCGTGCAGAACATGTCACAAATATATCAGAAAAGAAGTTTAAATTGGTTACTAAACACACGGTGTACAGAGTCTATTATAAAACCAACGATTGCTTAAATGATCTCATGATACTCATGATCTGATACAACTCCAGCTCCACTTGCTCCAATAATTAAAGTTATTATTTGTAAATGACTTTTTCAAAGATAGAAAACATATGTGTTTTGGAGTTTCATTCGCCGACTCTTCTCCGAATCGAAACACCATAGGAGTCGGTGGTAGTTTATTCAAAAAGAGTTCTGTAAAGAATTTACTTTGAATAAAAATATTTTGATTTTTGATTTTGATTTTGTATGCCAAGGGAAAACACTTCTACATGACACAGACTACCATAAAAGATCTAAATATGAAACAGTAAGAACAATGTTTTTACACTCAGAGCTCCACACTAGGATTCCCTGTGCCACATAGAGACCATTTGAAATACACCCAGACCAAGAACTGAAATGTTCATTAAGATTTGTGCCCAGCCGGAAATCGAACCCAGAACTCTCTATTAGACCGGCATGATTACCGCTGCGCCTCGTGGGTCGTCTGTGAGACTCAGAATACAGAATTTACAGAAGTTGCTTTTTTCATGCATCTATTTCGAACGACTATTGAATTACTATATCAAATTTAACTATTATTTTTTCGTCCAATTTACAAAACTTAACTTATTTGCACAAAAACCTTGCTCAGGAATCACTCTACCTGTTGTTGAAAACTGTGACTAAATCTAAATGAAAAATAAAAATATTTTATTGATTTACCACATTCAGATTTTACACGTCACAAGACCCCTGTAGGTACGAGACCTGTTACAGGTACCCCGCTCTTCCACCGAGACATCGTACATTGTGAATTCAGTAGTAAAATATTTTACATTATT
>DWON01002604.1:0-20113 GCA_018251015.1 Phocides pigmalion okeechobee
AGTTTATGAGGAAATTCATTTCACACCCGAACCAACGTTATAAAATTAAGAGAAGTGGATTTTTTTTTGTATATTTGTTTGTGATAAATAAAAATCTATTTCATCAAATCTATAAATTGTTTAACCTGTATAAAGCTTAATTATCAACGAGTAATGTAAACTATATTCTGTTAAAAATAGGATCCATGTGAAACATAGAAAAATGAGAATGCAATGGAAGCAGATTAGCGTATATCACCTATTTGCCATGAAAGTGTGACATCTTAAAAACCTTCATTTTACAGGAGACGATTTTAAAAACCAGGGATGTACTTTCGCCGCCCTCATAATCCGCCGGTTGCCGGCTACACTCCAAAGCGAGGCGACCATCGTCCTCGGGAGTAGCAAAGTATCTACGTTCGAGCTCATATAGGATTTTAGTCGTGTTTGTGGTTGTACGTGGATGTCTATGGGCTGCGACTTCGTAACATCAGGTGGTTTGCGTGCTCGTTTGTAACTCTTCTGACATGAAAAAAACTTTACATCGATTCTATATTTTTAATATAGCACGTAGTACTGTTAGAGCATGTATGGGTCAACTAATATTGCAACAATTCATGTAAAGGAATTATAGGTTTTCAAAGTACACGAAATAATCACGTTTAGAAAAAATAGAAAACTGTACATCTCAAAATGTCATACTACTCGCGCAAATGCATACATACTAATCTTAAACATACGAATACGGAACACTTCACAGCTGTGGACTGGCAAATGCTTGTCTGCTTTATCGACTTAAGCTCACCTTTTACACAATTGATATCCTTTTCCAGGCCATATTAAGTTATTCTTCGGATTTTTTGGAAGTGAAGGGATAATAATAATAATATTTTGGGACAGTTCACACTCGAGCATCTAATCGAAAACATAACAGAGATGGCACACAACTTCCTGTATTAAATTTAACTATTTAATTTATAGACCAATTTACAAAAAAACTTAATTTATTAAGCAAAACCTTCCTCAGGAACCACTCTATCTGTTACTGAAAACTGTAAGAAAATCCGTTAAGTATTTTTGAGCTTATCGAGAACAGACAGACGCGACGGGGGATTTAGTTTTATCATATTTAAAGATAGAGACAATCGATTATCGTCGCATAATACATTGTTTAATAATGCATTTATTCAAAAGCTATAAAGCTTCGGAAAAACACCGCGTTGCACAACACACAACACACAACATAACACAACACACAACGTAACACAACACACAACAGATGCCGCGCGATTTACTGCGATGATATGCGTGAGTTATGAGTTATGTTACATCCGTGGGGTTCGATATTGCAATGTTTGTGATCACAATTACGTGTCACGATCATACAGTGAGCAAGTAATACTTCACGATTCAGGTGTAAGTTTCGTCAATGATTCCTCTGACGGTAACTTGTAAAATACTTCAGAGATATCAAATTAAAATTAAAGTATTTTATTTCATTGTAAGCTATTACCTACACTTACTGAATGGTAAAGTAGAATATAATATATTAAATATTAAATTATACGTGTATTGCTATTAAAGGCAGGAATGTGTTATCGTTCTTGGCACCATACCGGATGGCCGCATAAACGTGGAGTCCCTTTAGACTGTTTAGGTTACGCATTATTTTAATTAGTTTTATAATTTTCATTATTGCCATTAAAATATAAATGAAAAAGTACTTTGTAATCCAATTATGATTTTAAATATAAAATCAGTTTAGTGTATCATGATGAGTCATGAACGTCAGCTGCGGCTCCGCGGGTGAGCAGAGGTGGCAGTGGCGTCAGAGTGTATTTTTTACTTGGCTGACCATCTCTGTTCACCCCAACCACGAACCACACTTGAAGTTCACGATGCTATATAATATACTGAACTATTTTTTTATTTTCTAAAGCATTTTACAAGTTATCACCAAAGGAATGAATGACATTATTTTAATGATTACTTAATGAACCTTGCCCACAAGGTTCTATTTTGGGTACATATTTATTGTTAGTTGTTTTCTTAATAGTCAAAGACTCATTTAAAATAATGTCATTCATTTCTTGAGTGATAACTTGTAAAATGCTTTAGAAAATAGGGATACTAGTACGAAAAATATCTGATTAATTATTATTATTAATCAACGAATTATTTTCTTA
Source organism: Phocides pigmalion okeechobee (assembly GCA_018251015.1). Lineage (NCBI taxonomy): Eukaryota > Metazoa > Arthropoda > Insecta > Lepidoptera > Hesperiidae > Phocides > Phocides pigmalion. The sequence continues at coordinate 2,166 of DWON01002604.1, forward strand.
TTAATATCTTTCTTATTATTGGAATTGAATATTATGCTTTTAATTCTTGACCTAACATAATTTACTAAACATTTCACAATCATTTATTTATTATTTTATTATTTAATTATGCGCAATTTATTTATTTTCATTTTAATTTTAATATTTTAATCATACTTTTTTATATTTGTACTAATCTATCGAATTGGGAATTATCCTGTAATTCTAAATTTAGTTTGAGTAAATAAATAAATAATAAAATAAAAATTAATAAAAACTACAGTTAAAATATTAACATTCTTCAAATAAAGCATTTTCCAAACAAGAATTATATTCTAGCACTGGAATAAAAACTTTGAGAAGCATCCGCAAGACGTGCGGATATTGGTGTTAAAATCCGCTTGGATATCTTGCGGTCGTACTGGGAGCGGATTTAATTGTGTTTGCAAAAAGAACGAAAAGCGTACATTTGGAAAATATAAGTCTAAAGTGATTGTGCATGTGATAATATATTCTCGTCTTTACGTGTGTGTGTATGTTTATATGTCTGAAGAGTAGACGACCCACCTGAAGTTAAGTAGTCACTACAGTCCCTGCATGATATAAATGATATACAGTTTCAAACAGGAGTGAACTCTTATCTGAGGTAACATGTAGATTTATATGTAGATTTGTTGCTTCTTCCGTTAGCCTTTGAAACCGCCAGTGCCTCGTATACGACTATCAAGAGAGCACGTTCATATTTCGTGAAGATAATTGCGAATGTTTTTTAACTCTGGAATGAAACAGCATTTTGAAACCTTGCCGCATGGACAAGTACTCCCTTTAGATTGCTTAGATTAGGTTTTAATTGCAATGAGTTTTAAGGTATCCCATATTAGGTTTAATTTACTGTAACAAATTCTTAAAAGTGTCAATATCGTAAAAAATCTGGCTGTCACGAGAAATTCGATAGATTAGAACCATCAGAATTGATGATTATTTGAAGCAAGAGTGATAAAATAAATTTTAATAGGTACGTACTTCGGGTTTTCTTCAATTATTATAAGTTCAAGTGTTATACATATAACATACATATGTAAAGATACTGTAACAAGTTTATATTTTTATAAAATATTATTATTTAAAATATATTACTTTCTGCTTTCTCTTATAAAAAGCATGTCGCTCACACTGGGGCCACATCCGCGCGTGACGCGCTAATGCGTGTTGATGGATGCGCGCCACTGACAGCGGACGCGGGCGATACGGCCTTCAGCCGGCTGACACCGGCGATTAGACGGATCAGGTGATAGGAATTAAACTCTTATCGCATTTACCTGTGATAACCCAATCATCCATACATCCATTATCCCTAAAAGTTCATTGTCGGACTGGACTAATGTGACGCAGTGGTGGGATAGCTTAAAGTGGTGTGGTACGGTGGCAAGTAGGAGTAAGTGTAGCGAGACGAGGCGAGGCGAGGCCAGAAGAGGAAAGAAGATGGTTATTGATAAAAGGAGCTTACATTTGGCAGGGCGATCATTAATTTTGCAATTTTTTAGTTATTAAATAGTTGAAAGTGATGAAAAGTTAATTCTATTAAAGTATGTTTTTTTATTGTGTTGAATATATGTATGGAAAATATTTTTATTCTTAGTAGAATCTTCGCAGATTCCTTTTTGACGTCTATAAATGACCATCGATTCTTAATGTGTATCGTTTAGAAAAAAACGATCATATAAAACATTATGGTTTTCTTACAGATAGTGGTAATCGAGGACTGTAAAAGTACTCTCGAGGTTGCAATAGATTTTGTTTTAACAGCAGTACAAGCCAATATTGAAGATTCACGATTGCTAAATTAGTCTGAATAAAAGGAAAATAGGACGTCTCCTAACATGCGAACAAATGCGAGCAGGAAACCATTTAATGTAGAAAGGCATAAGACTGTGTTGAATGATGCCCATTAAGAGAATAGTCAAAGTGTATGGAAACCAAAAAAGAAAAATGAACTAAGTGTAGAACAAATAGATTAATCTACCATTAGAATCTGTTAACAGTTTCCCCTGCTACCACAGTTAAAACCGTGACCAAGAGCAATGCAAATTATTCGAAATATCGGCAATCAAAAATCAAACGTCGGTAATCGTGAGTGATCAGTACATAGTAAAATGTATATATTCCTCGATAATATTAGTGTAAAACCACAGAACTGTTAAGAAATATATTGTGAAGTCTTTAATCGAGAAGTACATTCAGCAGCGGACCTTGAAAAGCTGATAGAACAATGCAAAAAGTAGTGCAATAACAATAGTAATAACGTCGTGTGCTTATAAAATATTACCCTCTTCCAACTACGTAAGTAACTAGAATATGAATGTCCAATCCGGGTATAAGAGCGAGAGAACACACGAGTGAACGAGTAGACGATATATTAGGGTAATCGCGTAATTTGTCGCCCGGGATTGAAACGATTTGTACCCAGGTGAGTTCCTCTCATTATAGTGGCTTACGTTCTAAGCGATTACATCTACTATTTGTATCGTCGTAAGGGCGATAGTCGCGTGAGAAAAACGGCGGCTAGATGATATGTGTGCGAAATACGTGCGGGACGTTTGAATATTGTACAGCTTTTAGTGTTTAAAAATGGAATTATGAGGGTACTTTATTTATGGTTTTGTTAAACGGTAAATTTTCTCTATCACATGAGACGGTGGTAGGAATAGCTTCATAGTATCACCTGTGTTTATAATCTGTGTTATATGTCTCTGTGCTCTTTTATGCTTTACGATAACAATTTTAATCTCTGCTGTATGGTGTGGTGAGTAAATTTAGATAGATTTAAAGACGTAAGTTTTGACGTCTACGTTATTAAAGTTAGTCTACATTAGTTTACGTCTACTTTATTAAGTCTATGTTATTAAAATTAGTCTACATTAGTTTAATATTAACCTAAAGGACCATAGTAAGGACTTCGATCTTATGGGTAGTCGACTACAGATACTATGAACATCACTTACCGCCAGGCAGTCTGTATGTTTCCTATCGTCCTAATATAAAATAAATAATGACATCGGTCACGATATCCCCAAGACTTCATTGCCCGAAATAAGTTGTAAGATTAGAAAAATGGTATTCAAATAGAAAGTAAAAACAAAAGAATAATTAAAAGAAAAAAACATTTAAATATTTAAAAAATGTTTACGTATATAGAATATAAATATAAGAGTAATAAATATAGAAAACAGAGCAAAAGCGGAAAGAGAGTATGTCTGCGTAACAGATTGTCACATACTTGCCGCCATGTTATAAAAATCGGTCTTACCACGAACGAAAAATTTGCACTGGTTACTCCCAAGGTGCGTCAATAGATAGATTCCCATCAAAAATAATCAAGGTCCAAAGAAATCCAATAGTTTCTCGCTAAGCCTCATCAATATCCTCAAAGCCAGTAGTACAATGAGAAAGCGTAATACGGATCGGCAAAGATTGGCACAAGTTGCCAAAACTTATGCAATAAAATTGACGAGAAGCGCCCAAACAGTGTTATTGTCTTAAGCAGCTCTTGTGGTTTGCCTCAACGTATAAAATAATGGCGGATTTTGTGTAATTATATTATGTAATAGATGAACTTCATGCGAAATCTTTATACATGAACTGATTGGGTTAAATGAATAATAAATTAATCTTTTGGTTTTGTATTGGGTTTTTGGGAGATAATATAGATCTATTAAAATCATCCTTAAGAAGATCCAATGACTTCGGAAAGAGTACTAAGCGTATTTGATGGTGAGCAAAATTCAGGCTTCCCTATATTGGGATAAAGAATTGTTGTGAATTGTACCAAGATATTTATTTTATTTGTTGGTTCAGTTCCTCCTATTTCACTTCATAGCGAAATATATTCTAAAGCATAGGTAGGTAGTTATAATACAAGTGTCATTTTATGTCATAAATAATATTTAATTTGAAATTGGACTTCAATCATTTATTCAGTCCTTGTTTGATTTTATATTATTTTTATTGATTGTAAAAACTTTTTTATCCTCATTGTTGGGTTCAATTTTACATAAGGGTTGTTAAAAGTCCAATCTCTTGTTTCTTAGATCCTACATCCGCGGTAGCAAGTTGATCAAAGTTTAGAATTTTAATCGTTTTATTCGAGCCTATTCCAACTTCCAACGTGTCACAATAAAAGGGTTCATTATTTCATGGTTAATTTTGTTTGTTTCTCCTTAACTTAAATTGCTCTTTGCTCTTGTTTCAGAGGCAAATTTCCGATGCCTTTTTGCTTTTCTTTTGTCGTAAGCAATTACTTTGTCTTTATTGGAGTTTGTGTAATTAAACTTGGAAAAAATGTTTCATTACGTAATATAAAATATTATTTCCGTGTAGAATGTTATTTCTTCTTAAAATTAAACATTTAATTGGAGAGTTCATTTTACAAATTGGTTTGTAGCGGGCATAATCGTATTGGTATCTTTTTGGCACTTTATTCTAATAAACTATGTTTGATATATTGGACGTGGAAGTCCAACGACTACACGCTCGTTTGCTACTTTTTCAACATAAAAAATTGCACCTAAGAATACAATACAAATGTATCATTTTTGATTTTTTTTTATTTTTTTTGATCATACTTATTGATAAAAAAACATCATGAGAAAAAAAACATATTGCTCAATTCCATTCCAATTCTAAATTGTCATTAATACAACCGTTGCCCTGAGAATCTGCCGTAAAGCAGGTGTTTCGGTTAAGGAGTGGCGGTTGTTGGCTTTCCTTGCAAGTAAGGCCACCATCTTAGCCCCCGGGAATAGCAATGAATCCACGTAAGATGTCAGGTGGTAAAGTACCAACTAAAGTAACTAAAGAGTTAACTTTGAAATTTGACGTACATGTCCATGGGCTGCAGAGACCACTTAACATCAGATGGCCTGCACGCTCATTTGCTACTTTTACAACATAAAAAATATTAATGTAAAAAGCCCTTCCTTTCTATATCTAAGAAGGCATCCCTATATTTCCTCAATAATTTATTCAATTTGATTTCCTTTCAAGGAACTCAGGATGTCATTAAAATGAACTTTTTACTAGAGAAGGGAATGTAATTTCGCATTCTCTCCAATCTATCATGTTTACATTACTTCCAGATAATGACGGATGGGTCTCAGGTGTGTAACATATTTAACACACACACTTTAACACACCATTTGAATTAGCGCTTTGAAAAAAAGGCAACGGTTTTTGTGAAATCTGACTAAACACATTGGAAATCTCATGTTTATATTACAAGGTGATGTGATCCACAAATAAATACTATAATAATTAAGCTTTTATATATTTTCTTTACTTTTATATGATTTAAATGGTTCCAAATGATACTTCAGATAGTCAATAAAATTATTTGTTGAACTTATTTTGCCAGTACGTACATTCGATATTATGATTTTAAAGCTAGCTACTTACTTGCTGCCATTACTTGCTACTTACTTATTACTAACTTTTTACTGATTGTAAATATTTTGATATTTCTGTTAATATATGATAAGAAAACAATAGAAAATGACTTGTAATTAAAAATATACATCAATCAGTACTAAATATGAATTTTACGCTGGTGATACCAACACTTACTTATTTGCATTTTGGTTCATTTTTTAAGCAACTAAGCAATATTTATGTTGTGCCGCTGTTTCTTCCAAAATTTATAGTAATAACTAATAGTAGTAATAATATACCAGACGTAACAGTAGTTGTAGTTGTTATATTTCCTGAATCTAGTAAGCCTTAGGTTTAGAATGTAACTACTGGCAAGTGAGGTTAATGCGTGCGCCGTGTCGTCGCTCAAGAGTCACTTGAGTGTATGCATCAGAGGCCGAATGGTGATAACGGTAGGATTATTCTGAAACAGAGGTTATTAAGGTAACAAAGAAGAAGAAAAGAAGAAATTGTATATTAAATTATTTTATCTACACTTAATTATACTTGTTATTGTAACCCCACACGATTGTAAACTATTTTTGAAGTAGTAGAGCAGTTCTACCTGGGTGATAACATCGACGTCCTCATAATCCAGCAATACTTGTACTTTGGTTGGAGTGGTGTGATTGTTATCTACACTTACACGTGAAGTGATTGTCTCAGTCCTCAGGAGTGGTAACGCATCTGTGTACGACTTCAGGCAGTCCTGTTTAATGTTAGACATGAATGTTCATAGACTGCAGAAACAGTTTAACATTTAATGGCCTGCACGCTTGTTTGCTACATTATTAACATGAAAAACTTAAAAAATAAGGATTAAAAAGGGCAAATTTATTTGCCTAATGTCATCTTCCACAACTCATAGTAATAGTTCAGTAGATAAGATAGTAATTTAACATAGTTCAGTTCAGGTTACTTCCTTGACGATAGCAAAAAGACGTGATAGCTGCTATATCATACTTAAGAAATAGTTTTATATTAAATAAAAAAATATATTTTATAATTAACATGTGATGATAAAGCAAGAGCAACAATACACAAAGTAAACGAAATTCAAACGAGACAGATGTGAAAGTTTTGCTAAATAAGAAAATTTCAAACACAAAAATAAATAAAAGGCAAACAATCATTACACTGATGGTAACGATTTCAATGTAGAAACTATACATTTTACTGAAGAAGACGTGGCAGCCACACCTATTTCTAGCTTGATCGAAGTATTTCTGGAGGAAGATGTAGTTGGCAAATCACTTACATATGAAGTGTCTGTTAATACTAGAAAGTAACAACGCATTGTAACTGACTTTGAGGGAATAACTTTTCTATATGAAAATAGCCCAGAATTCTATTCAAGTACACGGGATTACTGATATTCGTGTCTGGTAGCTAAAACTCATCATTATTCAATTTTATAAAAAAAACTTCCGCTTCCGTCACGATTCCGATTAAGAAAATGTTGTTCTTCGATTCAACCCCAGGGAACTTGAGGAAAGACAATCCGAATTAAAACACCTTGCCCGTAATAACTGCGAATACTTTCCGCTAGCGTGCTTTTACAATTTACAAAAATACCTTAACTTATTATGCAACAAAACCTTCGTCAGATTTTTTTCCAAAACGAAGTACCTCACAAGACGATAGTAGTTTTGTAATGAATCTATTTTTAATAAAATAATTTTATTTTGAAATAAAAAACAGCTTCTATGCTCCTCATAATCCGCTGTAAAGCATTACTTGTGTTTCGGTTGGAGAGCTGCGGTTGCCGGTTATACTTTGAAGCGAGACGACCATCTTAGTCCTTAGGAGTAACAACGTATCTGCGTTCGAGCTCAGATAGGATTACGGTCGTGTTTGTGGTTGTACGTGGATGTCTATGAGCTGCGACTGCTTAACATGAGGTGGTTTGCATGCTCGTTTGATACTCTTTTCACATAAAAAAGAATTACATATTGGAGAATAACCAAAGAAGAAGTTCTTGATGCTTCTGTAGAACTTTGAAATAATGTACACATGTGGTATACAATACAAATAAATAAGGAAAATTGCTACAATAAGTAAGCAGAACAGCTTGCAGGGTACATTAAATATTTTTAGGTTATCGCAAAAGTACGACGCGGGACTGGCAGCTCTACTTACTTTATGAAATTCTATTTCCCCTTTTAGTAACACACTTTTGTTACATTTCCTGGCCGAAATTCATAAATATTTCAGGCACAATTACAAGCAAAAAGATATTTTTACGGCAATAAGGATTTTTTCAAGAAACACCTTTAAACGAATTATAATAAAAGCCTAACCTAAATCTAAAGGGAGTTATGTCTATGAAGTAATGTGCCAAGAACGCTAGTTGCATTCTTGTGCTGAATAGCAATTGCAATTATTTGTTCAAGATATGAACCATCCCAATTGTTACCAGCTGCGTCTGCTTATATATGTAGTATGTAATAGTAAAATAAATAAAATAAACGTTACTTATTGTACAAAGGACTGTTTATTAAAAAATCTTCCATCAGTACTGGCATAATACACTTTGTATTTAAAAATAGAATCTAATCTACACTAAATTCTTCATTCTTCTTCATTCTTAATCTTCTTATACTTATTTCAGCATTTACCCAGAAATTCCTTCTTCTGGATCGATATCGCCATAAATTTGAAGGTGACCAGAATAATCTCCCTCGAAGTGGACAAACGACAAGTGGAATCCATTTGCGTCGAACTGAGATCTGGACCTCTAAATATGTGCATACGTACCTTTCGAGGGTTTGAAAGAGGCTTCATAGTGGCAGGCTTTTGTTTATACTGATATACGGTGGGACCATAAACTGACCAAAGAGATAATGGTACCTACTTCAATTTATGTCTACTTCAATTTATGTACCTACATTCAAAATCTGAATAAAGCTCTTCTCTTTGGCTAGAGAAGTGTGGTTACTGGCTAAATCGAAACGAGGCGACAATCTTAGTCCTCAGTAGTAATGCGTCAAAATCAAAATCAAAATATTTTTATTCAAGGTAGATTCTTTACAGAACTCTATCTTAAAGGTCAAAAAACTACCACCGATTCGTAAGGTTTCGTTTTGAAGAAGAGACGGCGAAAGAAACTCCAACATGTCTTTACGACCTCTGATAGAATTTTAGTGTTGTTTAAGATTGATTGTGTCTGGTGGCTATTGGCGGTCACCCATCAAACTTGTGAGTGTGCCCTAATTAGCCGACATTTTTGGTTTCATCGTCTTTTACCTTTAATATTTTACAAATTGGACATATATTTTAAAGCAGTTACAAATATTTTATACAATCAAGTTAAAATCACTGGTACATATTTCCAAATTCTTGAATAACCGCAGAATAATTGAGATTATTTACGTTCCTCAGAGGTCCATATCCAAACGCCAAAAGGACCTTTACCTATATCTACATATGTATATGTAATTTGTATGTATATACTTATATCTATATATGAAAGAGGAAGGTGACAGACCGAAAAATCAATTCACAGTCACAACTTGAAATTTTGCTAATTTTGCTTTATATAGCGTATGAAGGAACGAAGAAAGGATTTTTAAAATTTCACTCCTAAAAGAGTAAAATAGAGTATATTTCTTATGTTATATACATATATTTCTTCTATATATTGGCTCCAAACTTATACATATAGGCTAAACATAAAGATGAATAATATATTGGAATGTATTGTAACATTGAGTTGTGCACGAGCAAAGTCGCGGGTTGCAGCTAGTTATTTTATTAAATTGTCTACTTTTGATGGCGCATGTTTCCGAACCCTTGAATGACAGCCTATACATATATACATTTTTATATATACATTTTTTGGGTCCCGTAACCAAGTGGTTGTACGAACCCTTATAATTATGTCATGCTTGTCTGTTTCTATTTTCTTATAAGACCATTAATAGACTAGACTAACATTAACAGACTTAATTTTTAGAGTAATTATATTTACAGACAATTTGGAAGAATAAATGTGTTCTGGGACTTTTTTGAATCTTGATTTCTCCTTACGTAGTCAAATCTATTTATATACATATATTTATATTTACATACATTTTTCATCCCTAGAAAAACACGGATGTACCTTCCGCTACAGGCTAGAGAGTTATGTCGGGCTACAGTCGACTAGAACCTAACTGATGTTCCACCGCGGGGCGGAGACGCGGGAACACTTACACTGTCGGAGCCAATTCCGGAGTAACTCCTTACACCGATGGTGGCGTGCTGAACACCTAGAATGCCGTCCACCCCGTGACATCCTACCTCAGTGACCAGCGACCCATATCGGTTCATTAATCCCATTCAATTACTTAATCCTCTGGCGCAATGACCCAAAGTGGGTCTTGGCCTCCGACAAGAGAGTACACCACTTTTTTCGGTCCTTCGTGGCCTCTTGTCAGTTGCTGGCCTGAAGCTCGAACAGATCAGCCTCCATCCTGTCTTTCCAGCGATATCTAGGGCGACCAACTGGTAGTCCTAATTATGCTCTCTTCACGCATTTAATTACTACAATTAATTAAAAGTCGCTGGGATCCGTTGGACGCACGCCGTATAAGATCGGTCGCGTTGAAGATCTAGGCGAGACCTATGTCTAGCAGTGGGCGTGTAAAGTCTAAGATGAGAATTGAACAACAAGTAACTTAATTACGTACATAAATTACATAAAAGTAATGGATTCGTTTATATATATCGAGATTACGGAACCAGTCGTTATCCGTGGACCACACACATGGCTTTTGGCAAGGATTCAACCACTATATACATATATGAGTGCTCTTGTTTTTTGATATCGTTTAATTAACACATAATCGAAATGCGCTCGCAACAGACACTCGTTGTTAACACAGTTAACAATGTTGAGTGGTGATTAACGGCGACAACCAGAGGGCGGCACACGGACTAATACTCCGCTGGAAACGACTAATAGACATAAAATAAATACTAGAGCGCGTTCTCAATAGAATTTTGAAGCTACTCCTGAGGATTATGAAAGTGTACCAGCAACCAAGCATTTTCAACGCAAGAAAGTTTCAAACTTGAAATAAATATTATGGTGGTACCTTTCCGGTCTAACGTACAAGTACAAGCATCATGCAATTTATAAAAAATACTGTAAAGGCTTTTTTTATATGTATATTATGTTAAGAACACCTTTAGTTTGACTGGAGAGGTTGTACTGCCACGCTACTGGAGGGTAGGCATTGTACCTTCCCGATCCGACTGTTGTTCTACCACTGTTAGCATTGTCTAAGTTAGGCATAATATGTATTAAGTTTTTAGGTGTTCATTGTAAATATCAATTTGAGTTACGAACAGACTCAGAGGTCAACATAAACGAAGCCGGTGAATGCTGAAATTTTGCAGGTAGCTTCTTTATATATTCGTAGTTAGAGAGGAATTTTAGAAGTTCTTATATATCTTGCTCTCATCCTATTTTTTATAGGTAAAGGGGTAAAATAGGGGGGTTGCAGATTTATATAAAAGCGACTAAAATAGATGAAAATTTCTACGATTTTAGATTCCTTTTCTAGATATTCAAATGTATATAGGGTTAAAAAGGTGACACATAATTTATTATAATGTTTTGTAATGCCAGCTAGTACGCAAACAAAGCCGCAGGCAATAGCTAGTGTGGTATAAGGAAAAAGTAGAATAGTGGCTCTTCTAGCACTTTAATACCTTCGATATGCCAGCGTCGCAGCGATCGTAAACCTTCAGTTTACACGCCCGCTGTAAACCGGCCGATGATTTACGGCTCGCGCCCTGAGTGCACTATAAAAATCGTTTAGTGACAATTACCTAGATACGACTTTATTGGGGTACGAAACGAATAAAATTTAAAATGTTTCGCACTTCTGGCTGTGACGTCAATTGGTTTGTTTGCTCGGAAACATGGTGAGGCTTGAATATTATATGGAAAATAAAAATAAGGTTACTGTTAGATAAATATTCTCAAGCTGATAGAACAACAGTACGACCGCGGAGGTACCACTGCCCTCATAATCTGTCATAAACAAGTTCTTGTGATTGGTTAAAGACGTGGGGTTGTCGGCTACAATAATAAGTGAGGAGACTATTTTAGTCCACAAGAGTTTTACATCTATGAGCAAAGTCATGCAAGGCTTTAGGCTTGTTTGTGGTCGGACATATATTATGTCTGGAACAGTAACGCATCTAAGGATCACAACAGATAGGACTTTAATGTTAAGATGTTAAGTGGATGTCCATGGTTGCATCGGACGGCCTGCACGCTCGTTTGGTATTTTGCCAAAATAAAAAAAAGGTTCCACTTAGCGATGATTACATGTTTAATCCGTGGGGTACGGATGCCAAAAACTTTTGATATAATCTCACTTTTCATCAGTACTTTTGATGACAAGAGGGCTGGTTTCTATTTTATGCGGAGAATTGCAATTTATATTCAGCAAGAGAATGCAGCCAGCGTGCTTGGCACCATGAGGTACAGCACGGGCTTCAGATTGATATGATTTTAAACTAACATCATCGCGGAATTAATACGTTTTATTATGTACTAGGTACTCATAATTTTTAAATGTCGATATGTAGAACTAGTTGCATTGCTCGTGGTCACGGCTAAACTGTGGATTGTTTAGTTTAGGCTTTTATAATAAATTTTAAGATATTCCATACTATATTAAAGTTACTTAATTAGGTGAATAAAACATTATATTAAGTAGAAAAATGTATGAATACGAAATATAGATTACACAATTTTCAGTTTACAGCGAAAGGAATTTTAAAAGACCGTCATGGAAATCGGTAAACAAAATAAAGCATAAAAAAAGGAAATCTAACCAACAATAAAGAGTGGCGAGAACAAAGTTCCAATAATAGCGGAAAGATGAGCGGATAATGTCGCTCTAAAAGACGAAAACAAACCTTGGAATATAAAAAATGTAGAAACCGTGTACGAAGATTAAATAATCGCCTCGCGCCTTATAAAAATATGTTAAAAGTGGGAGAACTACAGTTGGTACCACCACCACCTTTACAATCCGCCGTAAAGCATTACTTGTGTTTCGGTGGGAGAGGTGCGATTGCCGACTACACTTTGAAGCAAGGCGACCATCTTAGTCCTCGGGAGTAGCAACATATCCATGTTCGAGCTCAGATAGGATTTCCGTCATATTTATGATTGTACAGGGTTGTCTTTGGGCTGCGACTGTTTAACTTTAGGTGGTTTGTTTATCTTTTCAATTAAAAAAGTTATTTTTAGATTTGGCTTTGAAATTCTTTATCCGTTGGATCCCAGTTCTGCAAATATTTTCAAGCAATTGCTCAAATATTTAATCGAATTTACCGATGAAAAGAGGGCTAGTTATTATATCTTGCTCATATTATTTCGATATCTTTTCAGTGCAGGAGTACGGTCAGCGTTCTTGGCACCATGCTCCATGGGCGCATGCCTGTAGATTGGTTAGGTTAGGTTAGTAGAGAAAAAATATAAAATCTATAAAAATTTAAAGTTGGTAGAAAACATGGGTACGAGTACTCGTCAGTATATACAAATTTTTAGACGTCTTCTATTTTTTCGATTTTATAAGACAGGTATACGGAGCGATCGAGTTCTGAGCACGATATTTACTGTACGAACTTTACGTCGACCAACTTGTGCTGCAAGTCTTTCTAATTTAATTTTTTCATCTGCCTCTGGCTACGTTACTCTGATCGAATCAATGAATCAACATTCACCACTCCGTAAAATATTTAATATACATAGCGACTTTTTCATCACAAATTTCGATGCATGCCGAAAAAACTCAGTAATGGATGTTCAAAATTTATGAACTCCAGCGCAAGGAAGAAAAGTTGATAGTATCGTAGTCGAAGCACGAAGCGAGAGGATTTGGCGCACGTCTAGTTTGTATTCAGCATTCACCATCCACTATTTATCTGTTAGACATTCAGAGCACGTAATAAATCCGAGTTATTTAATCTACTGCGAGATATCTATGGTGTGTTCCTAGCTATACTTTCTTTATTATTGCCAGAAAAGGCGCTTTATTATGCCGTAGTTTGCTCAGAATTGCTCGCACTATTTGAGAATTTACTATCTACTGTATAAGGCATAAAGTTCCGATGCTGAGGATGCCACTCTAAGTGTACATTAAAATGTTGTTTAGTTTAGACCATTTTATAAATATAATATAAATATAAATCAACTCAAAGCAAATGAAATCAAATCAAATCAATCAATCAGTTTTTCATTTGCTTAAGCTTGGGTACAATAAAATATGTTACATTGTACATGTGTACACTTTCGCCAAGTTTCACACGTCAACGCATTAAAATTTTACATTTTTAAGTTAATTTTAATAAACTTTAATTTTACATAATTATTATAGCATTTCCAACAATATTATTTATAAATTAATAAAAATAAATTATAATTATATCATTTACTAGACATAAAAGAAAAATCGTTAGATTTAAAAACCATTTTAATTATTTTCAAATTTATCATTTTAAAATTATATTTTATTTTGTGTCTAGAATATTTTCGATATCATATTAAAGTCATAACAATAAAGATAACACGAGTATATTAAAAAAAATATTTGAATTAAATGAAATATTTCCGCAGCGTTCTAATTAGGCTAAGGATACGATAATGAACGCTCCCTTTCAACATGGCAACTGACACAAATCCATTCCATGATTTTATTAATCTTCCTAACGAAAAAGGAATATTTCTGCCTATACCCATGAAGCTTATCCCTAAGAGAAATGTATTACAGATGTTAATCAAATGAATACATTACTCCAACATAAACAGAGGTATTAAAAAGGCAGCGTCCATCGACATCCAACGTATTACTAATGCATGAGTATCGATCTTACTGTTTGTATTTTTCAGCGTTCCAGCGAAGGTTGTTAGCGCTATAAATAAATAAATCCTCTTAATGTATATAAAGTGTTGTAAATCACTGTTCCTGCTGAGGCTTTGAGGTGCACTTGAATACAGACGAGCTGTTTCTGCTTTGTTTATTTTAGCTTCAGTATTAAGTGAAAATAAATATTGCCGCGATGTCGATTTAAGAAAATGTAAAGGATGCCAAGTGTGGTTGGTTTCAGCAAAAAAGGTTCCGTAAGTTATGTTAAACATGCCAAGCGTAGAGTAATTTCAGAATTCCATTAATAGTGTAATAACCGATAGTTTCTTGAACGCTTTACTTTTTGAAATGTTTTCGTTACTTCAAACACATTTTTCGGCGGGACACTAATAACCACCAAGGAGATATAGTTTTGATTATCATATAAACAAATCATAGTAAAAGTAAAGTATCATAATATCAACTATTTTATGTAGTTTTTGAAGACCGACGTCCACAGTCGCCAGCTAAACAGCGGGTTCGGTGCGAGCGCCGCACCGGCCATCGATGCTTTCCTGTTAGATCGTTATATTTTGTTCAATATAGCGGTGTTACGTGAAATGATAGATGTAGAGCCTTGCGATCCATTCGAGGGGTCCATAGACCCCTTTGAGAAGAAGCCCAGGCAAAGAGGGAGCTCTGGAGCTCCGAATAATCCCTACCAATCTTCTCCTCCGCGAGAGTTCACAGTACCATTGGGTACGAGTAGCAGACTAGGTGTAGGACGTCCCTTATTTCGTTTTCAAAGCCCGAAAGAAGATATTGGTTATGGTTATATATTGTATAGATGACATTATTTTGACTCTATTCAACAGCTTTAGCGTCATCCCACGCAAGGATGGCATAAACCTATCAATAATCAAACTGTCAAACACACACGACTGCGCAAAATAATACATCTTCATCAATACACCTACTTGATGAACACGTCATATTTTCATCAATCAACGACAATTTTGGTTTATTGGAAAATTTGTCCAACAAAGTAGAAAAGAAAATGAAGAACATTTTACTTTGTACCGGGTACTCACGATTAACTATTTTTTTGATTGCCTGAATTTGATTTTGAATCAAAAATCGTTAACTGTGAATACTTGGTACATAGTAAAATGATTACTTAATGATAACTATAACATTGAAGATCTTTAAAGGTATGATAATGAAAGCTTAACTAATCAACAGTACGTCCGAGTTCGTGTGTCCCGCGCGGAGTAGCACTTGCAATTCTTAAAGCATGATATTCTTGTTTGGGACATATTTTGTTACAATTTGCGATGTCCAATTTAAATGGACATCTATTGTAAAGTTTTTTTACCATCATTCTATAATGCACAAAACAATAATGTACAATACAAGAAATCCCTAAACTCGATACGATTACACTAAAAAGATTGCAATGGCTCTCATGAGAAACAAAAAAAGAACGAAAAAAATGGTAATTTAGTGGCAAAGGCTTTATTTTATTGTAAAACTTTATTTTCTTTAAAAATCAAAACCCGCTGTAAAGCAACATGTTCTTCATGTATTGTGTTTCGGTTGGGGAAATGTGGCTGCCGGATACACATTATTAGAGGCGACCATCTTAGTCCTTAAGAGTAGGAACGCATCCGCGTCCATTCTTAAATAGTTCTATTCTATTTGAGATTGGACGTGGTTGTCCATAGGCTGCAGTGACCACTTAACATCAGGTGGCCTGCACGCCCGTTTCTTACAATTTCATAATAAAAAAATGTTACTTTATTTTTTTTTACTAATAATTATGTATATGGCAATAATAACCAAACTAAAAGTAACGTAATTCTCACTGGCCCACACATGTGTTACATAACCATAGCTGAGGTGAGTGAAAAATTAGATTGGTTGTACACTGTGGTCCTCGCTATAATCACATAGTTGTCAAGTGAGGTGTATGTGACGAGCGGCAGCGGTCACAAGTCACAAAGGATATTGAATTTGAAACAAGGAAGGAATTTTAATGAACGATCAAAGAGTATGTTTAAAGCGTGCCGCATCGCTTATAACAGGATCTCCCTCTTTAATCCTGAAACTTCCAATGAAAGATTTGTAACGTTGAGCGTAATTCATAAAACGTGCGGGAGGATTTTGATTTTTAACTTCTTATGATCCATAATTTTCACAGTCAACCATGCATAGTGAAAGAATGAAAGAAATAATTCAGTCGCCGTACTAATAAGAATGTAAAACACAGAAATTAAAAAAATAAAAATATAATAACCGTAATTGTAATAATAATGTATTATTATTATTTTTTGATGTAGAATTTGTGTTTACTTAAAAAATGCATAAACATGTACATGTTTGAAGTTCCTTTCGCGATTTTTCTCCATAAGGAGGCATTTTCTGACTCGGTGGTTAATTTTTTGATGTTCAAAAGAGTTCTGTAAGAATCAACTTTGACTAAATGCTTTTTGATATTATCTTTGACCATAACTTTCATCCATAATGAGGCAATAATATTTAATTGCACGAATAATTCCGTAAAGTATTCAAAACAGAATTTAGTGCTTCGGAGAGTACATTGTCACTTTACATAGATAGCGTTATATCTAGCTTACTTATGAAGAGGCAGGTATCAGTTAACGGTCAACTCGCTGTCGGATGCATTTAAATCGCTTGAGGCCTGCAATAAACATATCGACTACTGTCCAACAGCTGCAAGCCCACCGACAAAATTTATTCTGCTAAAAAACTAAAATTAATAGCAAATAAGCGTGTATCAACACGTAGCCCATCGCCATCCAGATGCGTCGGTACTCCTGAAAATTTAGAAGGTACCCACACCTCTTTAATCCAAACAGAAGAATTGCTTCGTGGTGGATAAGGAGAAAAGCAAAACCTTGGGAAATACCTACCGGGATACACATTTCTGCCATTTAGTAAAATTAAAGTTAATCAATAGTATGTTGAAGGATACTGAATCTCGTATCGCTTATACTTGTACCACAGGAGCTGGGAACTAGAGCGTTAGCTCACGGATATTTGTAGGTCTTTCCGAGCTCGGAAATGTGAGCGAATATTTAGGCAATAAAATCGATTTAGCGAGTAACGACGCGTTGCCGTCTAGAGTGGGGTCGTAAATATTGCAAGAGCATGCATTTTATTAAGGGAAATGTAATTAAAACTATGGGTGGAACATAATTAAAGTTCCTATTTTTTGGTTTATTTAATAATTACTGTATTGTATGCTAATATTAAATGATTTCTTTTTTACTTTGTCTCTGTTAATACGTCTAGTTTTCTTGGCACCATGCCGCATGAGCACGGTTTCTTTTAAGATGATTTAGGTAAAGATTTTATTATAATTAATTCTAAAGAATTATATGTTAAATTTGTAATTAAGGTATAGATAAAACTTTTATTGTAATTAATTTTAGGTACTCCATGTTAGATTTGTAATTGATGTTTAGGTAAAGGTTTTATTACTATCAGATGTAAGCTATTCCATGTTAGATTTGTGATTGAGGTTTAGGTGAAGGTTTTATTGCAATTAAAATGGCTAAAGGTGGTAGAGCCGTTAGAGCTCGCCCGGGGCGGTACCACCGCCACCCTCATAACCCGCCGTAAAGCAACATG
>DWON01002605.1:0-20111 GCA_018251015.1 Phocides pigmalion okeechobee
GCTGCCCATTGGGTACAGCACTATGAGGGGGTCCATTGCGGGAGTTCTCGCTATCCCTCTCTATCCTCAATTTCTTCCGCTTTTCGGGTTGCTGGCGGGTAACAGCTGCAGCATAGCCACGTTGAGGAGCAGACGTAGCGACGTCAGGAGACACCTCCACGAGGGGAGGCACGGGACGGGTGATACATATATCACCGCTTACTCGTGCAGGGGCAGCGACCGGTGACGAGTCAAGTTTCGGCGACTCGAAACTCGCTGACGAGACATTGCATGCCCCGCGACGCTTGTTTACGTTATCGGCCTCTGGTGACCTACTTACGGCTAAAGTATTGCGCAACGACGCCACTTCAACGCGTAGCTCACCGATGGTGTCTTGAGAGGCTTCCAGCTTCAACACCACTTCCGCCAGGTTTGCCTTTAGGGTTGTTATATCTTTCAGCAACCTGGTGACATCGACGTGATCGAACGTGACGGGCGGCAACTTATTTAAGTTCTTCGCCACGAAAGACGGCACATCATCAGGGTCGGTCACTTTCAGGAGATTTATAATGTCCTGGAGACTTCTTTCACCCTTTTCATCCCTCCTGCGGGATGGCATCCGGTCGACTTGCCCGAGTAATTCGAACAGGAGCAACTTCGCACTGCTGATCTCCTCACAGGTGTAACTGGACTTGCAGATCTGGATGATACTAACTTCGTCCATGGTATCGATGGCGTGTTGTAAAAACGCCAACAGTTCATTGGCTACGAGTTGATTGGAACTCATAGCCATAGTAGCGTGCAGCGGCGATTGCCGCGCAAATCGCGAATATAAATTATATATATTCGGTAGTGCAGTGAGTACGACCGTCACCGAGCGCACACGGCACTGCACTTAAAACTATTAACAACAAAAACTCAAAATAAAACTGTTTTCAAACAATTAGTGCCACGTCCACGTCTTCATTAATCGACGATACCAGTGTCGAGAGTGCTGGTTCATATCTCGCACAAAGATTTGCGATTGCTGTTCAACGTAAGATCATGACACCATACCCCATGGACATAGACTTGCTTCATATTGTTAATGTAAATCTTTTATTATGGTTACTTTTAAGATTTCCATTATTTTTAAGGTTTGTGCTGCATTATTGTAATTTACGAAAGTTATACCTGTCTAGTGGACCAGGAATGCGGCCAACAGTCTTGGCACCACGCATGGACACGAACTCCCTTTAGATTGTTCAGGTTCAGCTTTTATTATAATTAGTTTTAAGATTTTAATTTTTGTTCTAAGTTTTTCATCGTTTTTTTAGCGAAAATTGCATATGTTTCATGGACCATATTTCAGGCAAAGCCTCAGACTTTTTTAATGTGAGAAAAGTAGCAAACGAGCATGCAAAACACGTGATGTTAAGTAGCCGCTGCCCAAAGCCATCCACGTACAACCACAAACACGATTGAAATCCTATCTGAGCTCGAACGTACATACGTTGCTACTCCTGAGGATTAAGATGGTCGTCTCGCTTCAAAGTGTAGCCGACAATCGCACCTCTCCAACCGAAACACAAGTAATGCTTTGCGGCGGATTAAGAGGGCGGCAGCGGTACCTCCCTAGTCGAATTATAGTTCTCTCACCTTTAAATAATATTATAATTCATTTTAAGGTATCCATTGTTGTAATTGACGACACTTGCACCTGTTTCATGGACAATATTTCAGAGAAAGCCTCAGGCTGTTACTTCCATATCAATCTTCAGCCCACGTACAAGTGTATCCGACATGTACATTTCACGGTTGGCAACACTGCCACTGGCGGGAAAAAATGTGCAACTGTCAACGACAGCCGCCATTTTGTACGCCCGAGTTACTTGTCGTTGTTTTTGTTTGTTTCAACTTTGGTTTTTTGTTTCGAAATGGTGTCTGATACAAAAATGTCTATTTTTTTATTATGAAAGAGTAAGAAACAGGCATGCAGGTCACTTGATGTTAAATGGTTACTGCAGTAGTTCGACCGGGGAGGTTCCACCGCCGCCCTCATAATCCACCGCATTGCATGTGTTTCGGTTGGAGAGGTGCCGTTGCCTACACTTTGAAGCGAGGCGACCATCTTAGTCCTAAGTAGCAACGTATGTACGTTCGAGCTCAGATAGGATCTTAGTCGTGTTTGTTTGTACGTGGATGTCTATGACCTGCGACTTAACATCAGGTGATGCGTGCTCGTTTGCTGCTCTTCTCACATAAAAATAGCACTAAGAAAGGAATTTGGAAGCTCAAAGGGGTAAAAGAGAAAATGAAAATTTGTACAAAGTTTCCTTCTCTATAAAGATTTGCGTCAAATATACATACCGATTAACACTTTCCCTGCGGCGTACATCATTGCTGTGCATTACTTGGCGCAACTCTTGCGGCTTGTACACACCTGTCGTGTACGTACAAATCTGTATGGATTACGGATGAACACAAGGGCATATTAACAAACACAAGCACGGCATGATCAGTTTCGCCGTGACCACGAACCAAGCGACTGGTTCGAAATATGGACAATTAAAAACATTAATCTTGAGTACCCGTTACATAATAAAATGTCCCAAATTCCTTTCTGAATACTCACTTCTGTAAATATTATAAAACAAAGTCTGTTTGTCTGTACGTGATAAACTCAAAAATACTGGACGGATTTTCTCAGTTTCCAACAACAGGTAGAGTGATTTCTAAGGAAGGTTTTGGTGCATAATAAGTAAAGTTGTT
Organism: Phocides pigmalion okeechobee; assembly: GCA_018251015.1. Taxonomy (NCBI): domain Eukaryota; kingdom Metazoa; phylum Arthropoda; class Insecta; order Lepidoptera; family Hesperiidae; genus Phocides; species Phocides pigmalion. Next base: position 2,731 of record DWON01002605.1, read on the forward strand.
TGTAAATTGGGCGAGAAATTAATTAAATTCAATATAGTAATTAAGTCATCGTTCGAAATAAATGTTTCTAATTGTTAGTTAGCAACTAGGTAATGACTGGATGCATGTATGAAGGAACAATAATGTCAGTAAATATAAACTATTATATTACCCGAGCGAAGGCCGGCTCGCTAGTTGATACATAAAGAACCTATGTGCAAAATTTTAAGACTAGGTTTAGCGGTATCTGTGCGTTGATCCGTCTGTCAGTCACGTTCTTTATATATAGATATTTCTGTAGATACTGTGCAATTAATTTCCCCGGCTGCGGATTAGCGCGGACATCAAGACACCTGAGTTTCAGTGACTGATAGCTTATAACTATGAGTAATAGCTTTATTTAATCTATGGCCGTAGCGGCTATAATTTACTTGCAACTTCATACATTTCTATGTGAGAGGTAGCCAAAGTACCTTTAACTGCAACACATACATATCATGATCTCATACACACAACCTCATACAACTTCATCAGGGCTGACGTCCTTTTAGTTCATACAATTATCAAGGACTGATTTAAAAAAAGGGCCAGGATTTTTTAACCAAATATTTATTTTCATATTTACAATGATGAAAATCTTAAAACTATTTATAATAAAAGCCTAACCTAAACAATCTACCTTGTCAACGTCATCCAACAGGCGCTCAAAGCCGATGTACATTACACTGTACCCTTGACGTTCATTAAGTGTATGTTACCTTACAATGAAATAAAATATTTGAATTTGAATTTGAATTTGAATTTCAATTTGAATTTGAATTTGAATATGGTTTTTGTAGCACATCATAAAAAATCGTCATATTTATTTTACATGCAAATTGTGTCCGATTGAGTTAAAGGACGTTAACAGAAATTGGCAATTAAACAGCGTAGGTTCACCATCACCGAATTATTGCCGCAACCCTAACCGCTAATATCATTCCCTGTTCGCAGAGAATCCAATTTAATGTAGTTTCGAATTGGAAATACAATGTTTTACAACTATTGTTAAGCTTGATAAAGATTTCAGCATATTTATATCAATTAAATGTTTGTCTTCTATTTCATGGTAAAGTAAAGTATATTCTATTCTATTCTATTGTACCTTTTCATGGCGGATGAGGAGAAAGAAAGTCGTCAGCGGTTTATATGTGTATATTTAGAGTACACATTAATTTGTACACAAAAATGAGCGAGACTATGTTAGGGCGACGTACTCAGGGAGTGACTTCTATTGCTAAAGATTAACGCTTTATATATTTCGGAGAAAAATGTGTGAAGAAAGCGTATTTAACGTCACAATTGTTGACTTGACTACTCATGTTCAGATATTCCAAAGAAAACTCAAGAAAACTTGATTATTTTCGTATATTGCTCGGGCAGCGTAACGTTGTCGTAGAGAAATCCGAACTATGCGACGGCTTGAGCGAGAATGATAACTACCTGCAGGCGCTCGGACTTTTATAACAAAATTGGGTGGTGGTACATAACTTTCTACGATCGGTAAAACATTTTTAACATTTCTAAATTTGGCTAAAAATGACTAATAAAAACAACATTTCCGGCTACGCGTTGTCTTAAATATGCGGTTTCGCTCCGACATATGTATTGTTATGGAGTGATGCCTAAAAAGATTACATCATGATTGTTGACTCACATAAACAAATAGGCACACTATTCTATCATATCCATGTAAATATTTTATTTACAAAAATCTATACAGGTTTATACAGTAAGTACAGTTTGATTTGTGAGGTACCACGATCGGATTCGTAATCCGGGGTTAAGCAACTCTTGGGTTTTGGTTGGTGCGGTTGTAAGCTAAACTATGAAACAAGACGACCATCTTAGTCCTCAGGAGTAGCAATGTTAAAATGTTTGTAAGGAGAAAAAGTATAGCACTCTGTGTCCAAATTTAATATATATAAAATAAGTAGTATATATAAAATAAATAGTAGGAACGAACGAATGAACAATCAATCAATCAATCAATCAATCAATCAATCAATCAATCAAACAAACAAACAAACAAACAAACAAACAAACAAACAAACAAACAAACAAACAAACAAACGGAGTAACTTTAACTTTTATACACTAGTATTGTTTTATATCCTCACTAATTTTGCTTGCGCCGTCACATGCGTTTTTAGAATAAAAAGAGGACAAAATCAAAACTTGTCCTTTGTGACTATATTAAATTAGCGTCCTAATTCTATTTTCCAACTGAAATTATTTTCGCTTTTGACTCGGCCTTTGCGGTCAGTGGAATTATTCCGCTACGGGCTTTACATTTTTGGTTCTCGCTGTGGCAAAAGATACTCGGGAAATGTTTATTATAAATAAAGCAAGTGCGCAAAATATTTTCATTTTATATCTTTACGTTTTTAATATTGATTAAAATTTACATTTTGATTACAATAATGGAAATCTTAATACTAATCTTAATAAAATCCTAACCTTTCTTAAAATGGGTTTAAATTTTACACAACGCGGCAATATTGATGTGGTCCGAAAAATATAGTCTCCAAAGCAATCAAAACCTAGTAGGCGCTAGCTATTAGTTCTCACAAAAAGGACTTCAAAAAAGTTGGAGTTTCTCAATTTTTCAAATTAGTCCCACGTTTGATCAACGTCGCCAGTGTCAAGAGAGCTGGTTCATATCTCGCGCAGAGAATTGCTATTGCAATTCGACCCGGGAATGCGGTTGGCGTTCTTAGCACTATGCCGCATAGACGCGTACTCCCTTTAGATTGTTTAGGTTAGGTTTTTACTATAATTCGTTTTAAGATTTTGACTATTACTATACGAACTTATAATAAATTTGTTTATATTTTTATATTTCTAGGATAACTGTAATTTATTAATCGATTTGGAAAAGTATTTTCTTATTTAAAAAGGTATACAGCGTTTGGGCCCATTTATATATCAAAAGAAAATAAATATACAGGTTATTTGCATGTTAATTTGCTACCTTTCAAGATAAAAGATATTCCAGCATAACGTATTTCTCCGTATAAGGAAGTTGTCATTAATTTCAAATACACACATGACGTCAGAAAACCGGACGTTTAGACTTGAAACTGGACCACAAACGTAAACTGGAATTCGTTCCGCTGTTTGTTCGGAACATTCTACGTTTTATTCATTGTTTCCAAAATATATGAGAGACAGCATTTTAAAGGTGGGAGAGCTATAGTTCGACCGGGGAGTTACCACCGCAGCTCCCATAATCCGCCGTAAAATAAAAGTAATTTATATTTCGGTTGGAGAGGTGCGGTTGCCGGCTACACATTGAAAGGAGGCGACCATCTAAGTCCTCAGCAGTACACTCAAAACTTAAACAAATATATAAAACTTCAATTAAAAAATAAACAAAAATTACAATTTACAAATTACAAATACAATATTATAAATTGAAATACATAAAATTTCAGCTTCAGTCGATTCTCTTACACTTTACTGAAATACTGAAGAATTACTGAAATACAGTATTCAGTATCAGTGTTAAACTTAAAGTATTCATTAAGAATTTGGGCTACAGCGATATAACCCAAGAGATATCTGTTGAACATAGGAAACACCACGTATCGTCAATCCTCTTAAACGTAGCATAATTTATTCCCATCATATTTCACGCTCATAAAATGCAGGTCAAACCTCTGCTGCAATGTTACTGCATGTAGTTCAATCGAATCCTGAACTATCGACGTGCTCAAACTAGGCTACATCTATGTAACCTAGATTAGAAGCACATTAGTTGGCTGGACCTGGCACGTACAATGTTTGCCTACAGCCTATAAAATATACCTACATATGTGTAGGTTTCAAACTATAAAAACACGACGATGTGGTCACAGCGAAACTCACCGTGACCACTTTTAGCCGTGACCACGACCCATGCAACTGGTACGAAATATCGGCAATAAAAAGTGTTAATCGTCAGTATCCGTTATATAACTTAATGTATAAATTTTGCGATAATATTAGTTTAAAATCGTATAAAAATACGATTGTTTTACAGTAATTTAATTCTAGTATAAGCTATATAAATATAATATTTGTTTTTTCCATAATTAGAGCTAAACTGATTTAGAGAAAATGATAAAGATTTTAGTTAAGTAAAATGCAATCTAAATTATTTTGTATTTCTGGTATATTTTTATTAGAATAGAACGACATATTTACAGTAAGAAAAATCTTAAAACTAATTGTAATAAAAGCCTAACCTAAACAATTTAAATCGGCAATTAAAAATCAAAAATCGTTAATCGTGATTACCCGTTGTATTGCATTATGTAATTTTAAGGGAGTCTGTGCCCATGCGGTAAGTTTTCAAGAACCCTTATTTCATTTCCCCGTTAATGGCAATCGCAATTTTATGAACGAGATATGAACCAAGCCTGTTGTCACCGGCGACGTCGAACAAACGTAGGACTAATTGATTGAAAATTTTTTGGCACGCGGACCTCACGTACCTTTTTTTCGTAATTATAAGTAAACTGATTTTAAAGAAAATAAAAAGGTTGTAGTGACGTAAAATAGAAACTAAATACTTAGTACTCTGTGACTCCTGTTATTGTAATATTTGTAAGTGATTTTCATTTTTTTATTGCGAAAGAGTAAGAAACGGCAAACAAAAAGCAAAAAAAAAAGAGTAAGGGCATGCAGGCCACCTGATGTTAAGTGGTCACTGCAGCCCATGGACAACCACGTCTAATCTGAAATAGAACAGAAGTTCTATTTAAGGGTGGACACGGATGCGTTTCTACTCTTGAGGACTAAGATGTTCGCCTCCAATAATTCTTAATGACCTTTCAAACAAAAATAACTAAACCAAAGGCGTGTTACCCGTTTAGAAGCTACGATGCAAGAGACATATACACAGATATACGTAAAACTAAAAACACGTCTCTTTTACGTCAGGGTTTAAAGATATGTATTTCCGCTATTTTAATTATGAAATAACTAATAACTGAACATGTAATAACTGATATGGCAAACTAAGTTATACATCACGGGACGCGGAAGCGTCACGGCGTGTAATCGGGGATTGTGTTAATAAATCAGAGCCTTCCCAAATTAAGTAATCAACGTCGTCCCGTGGAACTCAGTATTATGTAAGCTAATTGCTAAGACTTACCGTACCCAAATTATGTTACTAATATCATTTATACGCGGTAGATCTATAATCTGCTATAAAACAACTCGTGTTTCGGTTGAAGAGGTGCGGTTGCCGGTTCACCATCATCCTCCTAATCTACCGTAAATCAACACAGTTGCCAGCTGTACTTAAAAGCGTCGACTGGACGTATCATCGCCGTTCTAGTGATCTGCCGTAAACCAACTCCTCCGTGCCATGTTTCGGTTAAAGAGGCACGTTTGCCGGTTTCACTCAGGGGTGTCGACCGTAGGTATCACCGCCGTCTTCGAAATCTGCCGTAAACCAGCTGTCGTGTTTTGTTTGGAGAGGTGCGTTTACCGGTTTCACTCAGGAGCGTCGACCGTAGATATTGCCACCATCCTCGAAATCTGCCGTAAATCAACTCTTTTGTTTTGGTTACAGAGGATTTTTGCCAGCTCCACTTCTTATCTTAATCCGCAGAATTAGTAACGTATTCCCATTCAAACTCAAGTGTTACTTCAGACCATTTGAAATTGGAAAAAGATTTCCATGAGCTGCAGCGACTACTTAACATCAGATGTTCTGCACGGTAAAATTGGTTTTGAACTGTTGGTCAAGTGGAAAGCAAATCTCCTTCTTTTATATAAAATAAAAATAGCCTAGCAAAAAAATAGCAAGCATTTTTTTATAAAATAAAGCAAGCACTTTACCGGATAATAAGTGGTCAATACTACCCATGGAATATGCAATTATGTTCATATAAAACAAGAGAGCCACCGCAAGCCGATCACAAAGACGTTACTACTCTCGAGGACTAATGGACTTATTTGTAATAGAACCAGCAACCAACGTCTTTTAAAAACCGTGCAATGATTTTCCGTTATAATAACTCAGTGTACCCAAAATTACACGGCAATGAGGAAGTAACCTTCCTCGCAATCGGGAGTAATGTTATTAAATCAGAGCCCAGAGCTTCAACGAAATTAAGTAATTAACATTACCCTAGGGACTGCAGTAACAGATGTTTGTAAACGGAATAGTTAGCCAAACTTTAAAACATACTTTGAATAAACGTTCATACTTTAATATTAAATTCGGAAGGTAGAACCTGTATAGGTGACCGGAGAGGTGCCACTATCGCCCTCATTATCCACCGTGAAACAACTCTCGTATTTCGATTGGAATAATGCCGGCTATAATTTCCAAAAAACGATAAACATAAAATAAATTAAAGGAAGAAGAGCTATAGTTCGACCGGGGAGGTACCATCACCGCTCTCATAGTCTACTGTAAAGCATTACTTGTGTTTCGGTTGGGGAGGTGCAGTTGCCGGCTACACTTTAAAGTAAGGCGACCATCTTAGTCCTGAAGAGTAGCAATGTATCTGTTCGAGTTTAGATAGAATTTCAGTCGTGTTTGTGGTTGTACGTGGATGTCTATGGGCTGCGACTTCTTAATATCTCTTCTCACATAAAAAAATAAACTTTTTTTTATAAACTAAGAATGGTAATGTAAACTTTTAAATAATTCTAACTTTCAAACCGACGAAATTTCTTCATCTTTCAACCCCTATTACTTTCATCCCTTAGGCGTAATAGTTTCAAATTCCTGTCTTAATGTTCATTTACGCTATACAAATCCTATCTACAAAATTCCAGGATTCTAGGTTTAGTGGTTTCAGTCGTGCGTTGATCTTTGGATTAGTTACTTTACTCTTAAGATATTTTCCTTTTTATAATCGTAAATCCATTTCTATTTAACACGTTTCTTGCGGAGGACAACCCTGCTGTGTATTGCGAGGCGCAATGCGCTTGCGGCTTGTACACACCTGTTGTACGTACAAATCTGGATTACGGGCGAACAAAAGTGCTGTTTACGTCAGTGCTAGAAGACTGGAGACGGACATTACGTCTGTGTATTCGTAGATACAATACGATTGTCGGCGCATCTTTATTCTGGAGAAATTATTTCCAGTTTAGTGCCGCCTCCCGCAACGCTGATCTGATCCGTTAAATAGCTGAACTTTCACACAATCATCTAGATCATTTCCTGTTTCCGTCATCACCATACCTCATTCTAGTTTTATTCATTTGCCTCCAAGCGGCGCTCATTGTCGAGTGTGTATTGTATTGTAATCGACTCACGACCTCTGCCGCTTAATAGCCTGACAATAACATGTGCTCAATAAAACAGGAACCGTCTACTTTAAACCATTTTATTTTCAAGTGATTGCTAACAGCAAACATAATGCTGAGATCTTTTGAAATTTAAGGTAAATAACCCCTTGTTTCCGTTTTAACAGGTTCCATGTCCCCATACAAAATATTTTTTTGGTCTACCTACGTCCCGCGTTTATTTTCTACATTCAGTTTGTATTTGTATTTTTAGACGTACTAAAAATCGAATTTGTTATGCCACGTCCACAAAAAAATTGCCTCTTAACTTACCTCTAACCTTGATATTATGTGATTCATGAGCGTATAAAAATTGAGACAAAATTGTCCCATGTATCATATATGATTCATCGGACAGGGAACCTGTTAAGATTAAAACTTACCGTTTTTGGTCTTGAAATCCTTCGTCATTCGTTTTCTGAATCGCCACGTACATTGCCGAAAATTTAACACAGCTTTTAGACGTTTTTGTGTTAGGTTTTTTGAGAGAAAAATAGCAGTTTAACCTGCAGCAATCAATCTATGGACATCTTCATACATCATACATCCGAGATACTACATTATAACTAATATTAAGTAGTCACTGCAGGATCTGGACATTTCATACAACCTCATACAAAACAGACGTCCTATCCAATTTCGTACATAGATCCATTGCTATTCCTGAGGACTAAAATTGTCACCTCGCTTCTAAATTTCGCCTCTAATCGAAATATAACAGTTGCTTTACGGCAAGCAATGAGCGTAGCCGTCATACGTCCCCAGTAGAAGTACATTCTAGTTCTAGTTATAGAACGTATAACATTAAATTGATTCTGGATGTAAAAGATTTATTGTAAAAAATGGCAAACCCCTACCACGTTAGGCAAAGTTGAGTGCGGGTTGTCAGTCGGATGGATATGCATGTTAAAAATGCATTATCTCAGATTTCACGAAGTACTTCAGTTTGAAATTCAATATAAATGAACATTGCTTACGTCGACCATTAACAATGTGGGTTGCAAGATTATAGACCCCATACAGTTCGACCGGGAAGGTACCACGATCACACTCATGTCTAACGTGAAACGTACTTGGAAGGGTGTATTTGGCAGCATACTCACAAATGAGGCGACCACTTCAATCTTCAGGAATAGCAACGCGTCTGTGATCGACTTCAAGTGTTCTCGTTCTTTATGCACTTGGTTACATAGTCCATGTCAAAGATCATTTACAATCAGGTAGACTGCAAGCTCGTTTGCTGTTTTCCCCACATTAAAAAGTCATTACTATTTAAAACATGATAAGTAGGTATGTGACACATTTAATCCATAATCAATATGGAATTAAAACCCCTTTGAAAAGGCCGGATCATTTCGCGCTTACGTCTCCGTAGCTGTCAAGTTATTCCCGGTTTTATTCATTTGCCTGCAAGGGGCGCTCGATAGTCGAGTGGGCTCTCGGCTTAATAGCTGCACAATGGCGTATGCAAAGTTAAATAGGACATCGAAAATGGGACTTTTTGTGAATAACAAATATAAAATAATATTTCATTTCAAAATCCTATAATTTTGTTTAGTTGACGTAAAGGAAAATTAAGAATTTAAGAGTGTAGTCAAAATGACGGTAAAGCCAGATGACATCCACCAATCTTATTGTACTTTATCTTAATGGAGAGTCTACTGTCGTCTACCCATGTTAGTATTAGTCATATTAAGATAACCTGGGATTGAGGTCCTAGGGATTTAGCAAGCCTCCAATGGTTTACGAGGTTGCTCTTTTGGTGGATCCAGTAAAGCCAAACATCACTGATCGAATCGTAGAAGTGTACGAAAACGCCGCGTTTCTGCCCCGTAGTGGAACGAACACTCGTCAGGTTTGAGGTAGATCGTGCACTATATGACTGTGTGTGTGTGTCTGTGTGTGTATGTGTATGTGTGTGGGTGTGCGCGCGTGAGTTAGAGATAGAGACAGAGATAGTCTACTATTTATTACAAAAATAACCTTTGTTATTTCTTGTTTACAGGTTGCGCGTTCCCGCCGCGGTGGCAGGGACGTTGGTTCCAGTCGGGCGTGATCCAGCCTATTCTGATCGAGGGCAACATCCTGTCCAACAAGGGCCGCTGTCTCTCCTCTGAGGGCGACAAGTTTCTTATCGTTGATGAGTACGTACTTTGATTTTATATAAACGATACCCGTAAATCCCAAATAGTACATATTTCAGTGCGTAAAGATACATTTTGTGTTGGGCGTTGTAATATGGAACCCAAAAAAGTAAAACGAACTAGACGGAGACTGTATAGATTAATCTATTACTAGGATATGTCTACAGTTTCTCCATGCATTTCTATTTGGTCGTGACCACCATAAGCTTTAATCATACGTACTCCTTACATAGAACGTACTCTATTTATTTCTAATGGGAGTGTCATCGCCACCCTAATAAGCCGCCGAGAAACTACTTGTGTTTCAGTTCGATTTAGTTGCCAGGTTGCAAGCGCTCAAAGCCTATGTACCGATTTCACATTGGACCCTTGACATTCATTAATTGTCTGTAAACCTTACAATGAAATAAAATGTTTGAATTTGAAAAGGTTTTCCAAACGAGGCGACCTAGTCCTAGTAGTCCACAATACGTACATACGGTCTCAGATAGGACTTTAATCCCATTTGAAGTTAAATACCAATGTCCATGAGCTATAGCGGCTATTTACAGTCAGGTTATCTGCACTCGTTATTTACTGTTCTGATATATAAAAGTAATTTACAAATATACATATTCATGACTCTAAAATTAAGGTTATATAAGTGGTCTTAAAAATTGATATCACAATAAAAATTTATTTATAAATAAACCACAAAAATGTGCCGCTGAAACCTATCCAATTGTCATCGCCATGAAGCCTTTATTTTTATGGTTGATAAAATAAATGGTATATTTATGAAATAAACTAGTTTTATCTGCGACTTTGTCCATGTGAATTTAACAAGAGGATAATATTATAAGAGAAAGGATAAACATACGTCTGTGCACTCTTGTATATAGGATATTCAAAATTATACTAAATGTTACCTCAGTCTAAAGGCTACAAAATTAAATAAGTTTCATCCAAATCAATCAAGAAGTTTTTGCGATACACAGTCACAGACAGGCAGACGAAAAAATTTAAACCCTTTACCTGGATTGACTTTTGAAACAAACTATCTCAAAAAATATTTCATTGTATGAACATACTTTGCGGCGTCAACGCCACCCTCATAACCCGCCGTGAAGCGACATGTTCTTCATGTATTGTGTTTCGGCTAGGGGCGTGGTTGCCGGATACACATTATTGGGGGCGACCATCTTAGTCCTCAAGAGTAGAAACGCATCCGTGTCCATCCTTAAATAGAACTTATGTTCTAATTGAGAGTGGACGTGGTTGTCCATGGGCTGCAGTGACCACTTAACATAAGGTGGTTTCTTACTATTTCAAAATAACAAAAAAATCTTTATCTGTACAAATGATAAAATTTTAAGTGATCGCTATATAAACATGAAAGATATACGAAGAAAATTAAATAAATTTAAAGGTGGTAGAGCCGTTAGAGCTCGCCCGGGGCGGTACCACCGCCCCCCTCATAACCTGCCGTAAAGCAACATGTTCTTCATGTATTGTGTTTCGGTTGGGGAGGTGTGGTTGCCAGACATACATTATTGGAGGCGACCATCTTAGTCCTCAAGAAAAGGAACGCATCCACGTCCATCCTTAAATAGAACTTCTGTCCTATTTTAAATTGGACGGGGTTATCCATGGGCTGCAGTGACCACTTAACATCAGGTGACCTGCATGCTCGTTTGCTACTCTTCTCACATGAATTGAAATATTGGAAGGTGGATGTATTCTATATGCCGCTGTATAGTAAAAGGCTGTTTCTAACATTTATAATCAAACCCAAATAGAATTGAGTCCAACTTGAGATCACCCACATGTGTTGCTTCAACGGGGACTAAATTAGAAATACTTATTTAAATATGTCTCTCTTGTGTTGTACTTAAAAGCGGATCTAAGCAAATCAATTAACCGCTAGGGAAAATAATGAAAGACCTTGCATTCTGCTATGAATTTTTTTTAAGAAGACGCTCAAGACATCGTTTTGAAAATGATGACTAAATATCTTTTTTAATATTTATATACAATAATTTAATAATATTTCAGAAATATACTTACAGTGTCTATTATGTCCCTGTCGGCTTAAATCAATCATCGTTAAATTGAAATCCGGCTTACAGGCGGAAATCTTAATGTCCGGTAATTGAACCTACTTAGATCGGGATGATAATGTAATCTGCCAATAATTGTCAAATTGGTTTACTTATAATATGCCGAGGAAAGAATAAATACGCTTCTTGAGAAAGTTGACACAAGTTTGTGTTAATAAATTAAAGTTGATATCTTAAACAACTTGGAATTAAGTTCTTGATAACTTTATACATCCCAAAGCTGTCTGGTTTTGCATGTTTTTATTGGTAACACAAAATTTATTTATTGAAATCTTCATGAGTTGTTTGTTCTCTTTCGGAATTATTTACAAAAATTTTAATAATATCGATAATAATTTAATTTTCCTTCATTCCTTCTGTATTTATAAGCACTTTTATATATTGTTGTTTATTAGTAAATTATCATATCATTGAACATTTAAGAGTTTCAAAAGACGAAGCTTATACAACAAGACTGCCCGCAGAGGTTGTTTTAATAATTAAAATTTCCAACTATTATGTATAGATTTATGCCCACAACCTAGAGATGACTAGATGCCTAATGGTACATCCACACATAGGTTAACCGGCGGCTAACCCGGCGGGTAACCCGGCGGCACTGCCGCCGGCACGCGCATCTTTACCTGCGGCACGCATGGCTTTTGATTGCCGCCGGCAACCAAAAGCCGGTTTATGTCGTCCGTTCTTAAATCTTCAAGTATAGGGGACACAATAGGCCTATTTCGCAGACTTGGTCTGACCCAATATCTTCGTTTCATTTTGCGGTTCTTTTTATGAATAATAACGTACAACACAACTGCGATACACGCAGCTATATTATAGTCCAGCATCTTTCAATCCTGTACACTACTCACTTCGACGATGGTCACATCACTACTGTAAAAATTGCAACCGCATCTGCAGGCCGCCGGTAAATCCGGCGGCAAATTAAACGGCAAAGCAGTCTGTAAGCCGGCGGCATACTCGGCGGCATAAGCCGGCGGCATACTCGGCGGCATAAGCCGGCGGCATGTGTGGATACGCCATAACGCGTCAGTGGGCAACCCTGCCATTTAATTGACTGACCACTAATATGCATTCCGATGTTCAAAAGTGTTATTAAAAAATAGGCACTACTGTTCACCTATTCTATTCCTAATCGCGCCCGATGTTGATGATGATTTTTTATGTGAGAAGAGTAGTAAACGACCACCACCTGATGTTAAGTAGTCGCAGCCCATAGACAATCACGTACAACCACAAAATCGACCGAAATCCTATCTGAGCTCGAACGTAGATGCGTAGCTACTCCTGAGGACTAATAAGGATGTTGTAAAATCCTTCAGCAATTGGGCATTATTTAAAGTTAAACTTGAGTAGGCTCTCACGGGCTAAGCAATAGTACCTACAGAATTTTAAAATGAGATTAATATAACAAGACTGTAATTTGATCTTCATTTTTGTTAATAATGAGATTTTGACTTTCATTTAATATGCTTGTCAATCGTATGTATCATTCGCCTTTATTTGATGCTTATATCTATTTCACGAAGTACTATTGATATTCTAATTATTTTAATAGGTGTTCTAGTAACTAAGATAAAATAATCCAGCCCCTTTCTAGAGAGACCGTAGAATTACTTACAGTTGTAGATCACAGATTCAATTGGTGGTAACGGCCATGAGTCCATTCGTCTCGAGTGAAACCTGGATTTACTATCGTGTCACGTCGTCTGATAAAACCGTAGTGAATAATATAACACATACTACACACGTCTTCAATTGGATTTAAAATCAGCTGGTTATTTATAAACGTATATGATTTCATACTGATGTTGCGAAAGGAAAATATTATAAATATCGTATTCTACTTCTCATTCTTAGATAGGACCATATCTAGTAATGAGATAGTAAATGTTTGATAATGTCTTACACATGTTTAATACGAGTAGAAAAAAATTAAGTAAATATTATAAATTTGATGGATCTGCAGTCCAAGTAGTCGAGAAGTCCAATTTGTCGAAGGGTTTTCTTTGGAAATTAAGTCCTGGTCGTCGATTAACTAACATAATGGCATTATAAGGTGAGGTGACATGACCATATTTTGAAAAAAAACATGATACAGTAACTTTTGCTGTGTAAGTCGTACTATATGCCTTAAGATGTAATTTCCACAAGCTTGGAAAGTACAGAGCTCGAAACGCATTTATTGCAGTTTAGTCGAAATTTTAAACTTATATAAAGTTAAGTATATTGAAACGTAAATACTAAACTAAACTTACTTACGTACTTACTATCTTACTTACGTTTGTCTTTACGAGTATAAATAAACACTCACTGTATTTAAATACTATTGTGGTATTCGTTATTTGACAGTTTTTTTACTTGTCAAATAATAAAAGTTGAGTTTCAAATTAATGTGACGTAAATTGAGATTTTTTTTTCGACAGTCACTTAAACGTACATGTAATTAGATTAAATTTCAAGACGTCAAAAGTTAAGAAAGGTGTCCGGATTCAATAACTAATTTATCATCTGATACTTTGTGAATATTACTGAATACGTTTCACTTTTTTAGAATGGAATGTGCATAGAGTTATTATACATAGAATAGCGGAGCTACAGGCAAGCCTGTGATTGCGAGTGTCCAACAAATAAAAAGAGAGGGAAGATGAGAGATCCATACGTATGTTTGTATAAACACACATTTGCAGAGAAGTATTCACGGCGCGTTTTTAATTTAAGTACTTTGAATTTTTTTTTTAGCACACCTTCAAAATGTTTATGCATGTTTTATGCAAAAGGAAAATTACTTTTAAATTTTTCAACATCCAATTTGATCCAACTAATTAAATTAAAACGTATTTAACGTATCAGAGTCTTGGTAAAAATGTCGATTGCTCACAATGCACGCGTAAGAAAAGGGAGAAGGATAGGTAGCCTCATTTGCTTTCTCTTTTTTTTAGATGGACACATTGTAGCCTAGCTCCCCTACTCTATGTATACTAACTCTATGGGAATGTGTTGTTCGCTAGCGTACATTTTCTAACCTGACAGCGTTAGATTGGACAACACTAGCATTTCTAGATGTCATTCGCTCGAACGCCATTATCCATGATACGTGTTTTCGATCACAGCGTGACGCTGCAACTTTTGCCCAATTATTATCGTAGTGACTAAAGTGATGTAAGCTTTGAAGTTAATATGAAAATGAACCTATTTAACAAGGCGTGAATGTTGTTTGCTTTATGCAATGCCTGAGTGCACTTTCTCCTGCATTAGCTTGCATCTTCTTTAATTCATGTCATAGATGTATTGTACATTGCTTATGTAAATTTGTGTTGAATGGACGGTTGATGGATTAGGAATTTGTTATAAGTATTACAATAAGAAAGTTTTGATACCTATCTGCTTTGAAATCAACCTATTACTGGGACTGGTCCAATTAATGGGACCTGGTCTCTTCTTAAAATGATAATGGTTCGAGCTTAGTCTCTCTTGCTGACTAAGGATGGAAACGCGACTTCATACATCTCTAAGAACTTCATAGAGAATTATCAAGTCAATTTCTCCGCGATGTTTTATAACTTCATGACATTAAATGCACTTGCCACGTTTTTTGTGGTGAAAATAAACATGAGAAAGGAAATAAGGATTTTTACTTGATGTGCGTATTACAAGCTCTTATATTTATCCGTGTGCGTAAGATTTATATGGACACTAATGAGGGAAAAAACTTTGATGGTGACAAATGAAACTCTGTAACGGTGTAATACAAAACATTGATTTATTGTCTTCAATATAATCGGATGTATTATATTCGAGTCATTCGATAGCTTTAGCTATATAAATATCTAATTAAGCGCCGACAGTCCCACGTGAATCAAGCTCCGAGGGTCTAAGGAGGCATAATTTATCGTAAGCTCTAATGTAATCTATCAATTTATTATCTAATCAAGCGTACGGTTGAATTGAATAATGCCTCACTTTATTAGTCTAAGAAGTCTTAAAGAGGTCCTCATCAGATATTATTACTATCCAGTTGAAATAAAATGGTTTTAGTACCTCATGGTTGAATTATAACCTTAAATCCCAGATTGTAGGAAACAGCAGATAGGGCTAAGATGAAATATATAGTTGGAAGTGGCATGAGAGTATCTTTGTGTTGATAAGTTGACTTCTGAACACTGATATACATATATAAAGCTGTCAAAACTTAGAGATGACATTTCGGCTTCATTCATTGGTGGTTTCAGATTCGTTTCTTCAGCATAGCCAACTGATATTTCCATGTTACGTGCGCAGAAAATAATTATCACTTGTTTGGTGAAGAAAAACATCATGAGAAAATCTTCATGCCTGAGAGTTCCTTATACACATGTAAAAGTTGCTTGAAGTCTATTAATCCGCACATGGTGTAGTGGACTGTAGTTTAATTCTTCTTGATCTGAGAATAGACACGCGGCCAGCAATGGTACAGGAATGTGTTGATGATGATAACTGTAAACCTAAGTCTAAAGTGGCTATTGCTAAGTTATATCTAACGAGCTATAGCTCATTCCATCAACAAGTAAACTTTAAATGTCACTTAAAGATTAAATCAAAAGTAAATTGCCAACTTTCCCACAACCCACTCGGAATTTGGAGTTTATCTGATATTTGATAATCATCACCAAGACACCTTGTGATACCAATCAGAAATTTTGAATACGTCTTGGTCTTATTTTTTTTTATGATAGAAGTACCAAGTAGGTATGCACTCCTTCTGGTGCTAATTTGTCATTATCGCTTATTGATTTAAGTAACTTAACTTATAATATTACTGAAGTTTTGTGTGAAATCGAATTAAGCTTTAATGCATCAGAAAAAAATTGCCAAAAATATCTAGAATTAAAGAAAATATAGTGTAATATCTTTTTGTTTAAAATAAATGTTTGTTAAAAGTATTTTTCTAGTTGTTATCTTAAAATTATTCATAACGGAATGATAATTCGATAGGGGACGGGAACATGGAGAACACATTTTTATAGCTTTAGAAGCGATTACAATACTGAGACTGTACCTACCCTGCTTGTACACTAGATTTTTCTTTAGTCATCGTCATTTACATATAATTATCATGTTAGTAAAATGACTGTGAAATATAGACAGACCAATATATAGGCATGACAAAATTGTAAGGATTTTCTCTTCATTAAAATGGCTATAATAACCTGAAAACTCATCAATTTGTCCCGAGGAAAACCTATGTTAAGGTTCTGTGATTACAAATAATTTAACCTAAAAAGTCTTGCAACGTTCACAATTGATTGAGTGTTGCGCAGCGGGTATCCGCAGTGTGATCGATGCTCTGCGACCAAACCAGAGACGATTGACAAAACTCAACGGATAGAGTTAACTCTAGAACTACTCCTTTACCGGGTACCTACAAGCAATGTGACCGTTCATGTCCATCTGAATATGAGCGAAAGATCTGTCGGGGTCATAGTCACAGCAGTGGAAAATCGGTTAGCCTAGTCGTGAAAATCCAAATCTCTTACACAGAAGCCCTGAGGTACAAATCTCCTGTAAATGATATGTTATGTTATGATTGTCAATATATGATAGGTATGTATAATGTATATGAATCACTATGCATAGAATCATGTAAAAATATACAAATAATATGGAATATTTAACTTTTATATGAGTCCTTGTTGCTTGAATAAAGAACTATCCATACTAATATTAAAAATGTGAATGTAAGTTTTTTGTTGAGTATCGCGCCAAAACTACTCAACCGATTATCATAAAACCTTTGTACACATATTCATAGAGGTATTAAAAAGGAAATAGGTTACTT
>DWON01002606.1:0-20111 GCA_018251015.1 Phocides pigmalion okeechobee
GGAGTGGCGACCACGTCTAGGCAAAAGGAGCACAGGGCGTCCCCCGACCAGGTGGACCGACGACTTGATAAAGGTCGTGGGAAATCGCTGGATGCAGAGAGCACAGAACCAGTCAGAGTGGCGGCACCTGGGAGAGGCCTATGTCCAGCAGTGGACACGTAAAGGCTGATGGATGGATGGAAAGATCTTTGCAATTTGTCCAATGGCTATATTCTGAGGAGTTCAGTCTGACATAATGTCCAGTTGTCGTAAGATTTTCAATTACGGTCAAATAAGTGAAAATAACCTGTTTTGACAAAGTAAAATTTGCGAAATGTCTAACTCCCAATATATCTGGCAAAATGTTCAATTTGCAAAATGTCAAATTCGTAATAATGTCTGGTTCTAACAAAGTTGATTTGCTATATGTCCAACTCTCATTTTTATAAGTTTCAATAGATATTTTATTCAGACTCCTTATGACCAATTTGCAAAATGTCCAAATAGCAAAGTGACAAATTTGTATTATGTCTAGTTCTTAGAAGGTTAACACTTTCCCTGCGGCGCGGATATATACGATCGGGTCAGTATTGCGGGAGGCGGCATAAACTGGAGCTTATTTGATTATACGGAAGATACGCCGACAAATTACTGAAATATTGTACTTTTTAGCATCTGTGTATCATCTACGAAAACACAGACGTAATGTCTGCCCCAGCGGCGACGTAAAAACAGCACTTTTGTTCGCCCGTAATCCATACAAAATTTGTCGCTACAACACAGTTGTGTAGGAGCCGCAAGCGCGTCTCGCCCAGAATTACACAGCAATGTTGTAGCCGCAGGGAAAGTGTTAAAGCAATTTATCCAAACTCAGGATGTCCAATTTACGTTGAATATTTCATTCGAGACCTTATGTCCAATTTGCCTAATGTATTGTGTGCTTGCCGGATACACATTATTGGAGGTGATCATCTTAGTCCTCAAGAGTAGGAATGCATCCGCGTCCATCCTTGTGACCACTTTACATCAGGTGGCCTGCATGCCCGTTTTTTACTCCTTCACAATAACAAATAATAATATTAATAATTAAGGTTCTGGGCTCTCACAGAAATTCCATTATTTCAATCCGAAGTAATTTTTTTTTTAATTATGTCGTATGTAGAAATTAATTATCACTCGCTTAAACTGTTCACATGTAAACATTTTATTTCATTGTAAAGTATTTACATACACTTAACGAACGTCAATGGTACTGTAATCAGTACATCGGCTTTGAGCGTCCTGTTGGTTAATGTTGAATGGGAGCTAAAACTAGCAGAAAACTTTTAAAAAGATCATTGTAAGGAAAATTTTATAAGACATATTGTTCTATATTATTTATATGAATGTTATATATAATTTATTAGAATGTTCTTTGTGAAGACCTGAAGGTGTGAAGTATACCAATCAAGTCAAATTATGGTCTAAACTATCTCATTCTAAGAGGGATTCTACCCAGCTGTAGATAGTAATGGTTTGATGTAAGGGAAAAATCTATCATTAGTACATTTTCTTGTATATTTTTCAAAGTTAAGTGTACATAAATAGTGTAGATTTTAACACTTAGAAAACTTAGAAATACATAGTATATATATCGGAGAAGTCGATAGTACAGGAGCTGCGTTGATAAACGAGGCGCAAGCGTTATCGGGACAAGATGGCGCTACGACAGAGTCTAGGTAGAGAACGGCAAGCCGCTGTTCGAACAACACGTCTAGAACTGTCTTAAGTCTTGTTGTTATAATAGTTCTTTAAATTAGTGATTTGTGAATAATGCATCGGTTGACTTTCATTTCTATTTTAATCGCCCGCATACCCACGTTTTGCCTACAAATAATGTCTGAAGAGAAAGATACCCATACTTATCGGCCACCTGACTCCGACATATATATTATGATTAAATATAATATGTGTATATACTTGCATATCGTCACATATGTCTATACCCGAAGTCTGTGAAATATAAATTATGATTTTAAGCCAAGAACAACAAATCTTATGGATCGTGGACGAACACAAGTGCTATGTTTATGTCGGTGGTACGAGATTGGGAACGGACACTTTGTCTGTGTATTCGTAGATCATACACAGATGCTGAAAATATAATATTTCCGTGAATTGTCGGCGCATTTTAAGTATAGAGAAATAAAGTTAGGGGAGGGAGAACTATAGTTCGACCGGGGAGGTACCACCACCGCCCTCGATAAGCCGTGAAACATTACTTGTGTTTCGGTTGTAGAGGTGCGGTTGTTGGCTACACTTTTTGGAGCGAAGCGACCATCTTAGTCCTCGGGAGTAGCAATGTATCTACGTTCGAGCTTAGGCAGGATTTCAGTCGTGTATATGGTTGCGACTACTTAATATCAGGTGGTTGGCATGCTCGTTTGTTATTCTTCTGACAGAAAAAAAAACTCCAACCTAGAGCCGCGTCTCGCAACGCTGACACTATCTAATTTACATACGTGAGCCGCAGTCAATTTTAAAATATGATTTGTTATACGAGATATTTCTCAGTCTCATACAGTGCAAACTTAATATAAGAGACCTCAATATGACGACTTCCTCTATTTAACAAAATTTACGTAATCCCCTTAAATTGTCCATAAGAATTAATGTAAAAGATACCTTTACATTACGAATTTTTTACGAACAACCTTTTTAAAACGAATTCTCAACTATCAAAAAAGTGTAAATACCTCCAATTAACGAATTTTGTCAACTCGAAACCTCTATATAAAGTTCCCACCAACATATGACCCTTAATCTCGTATGTGATTCAGTCGCGACATTTCTCGCGAAAAAAACGTTTTTTTACCTCTTTATAAAAAAAATTTGAGCAACCTTACCTCAATATAACAACCTCATTTTAACGAATTACTTGATATAACGAATCTTTACTTGACCCCTTGCGATTTGTTATATCAAGGTTGCACTGTATTAGAATTCTTTTTCACCCTAAATTATATTTTGCTGTAGCATAGCATTTTGGATTTTTAAAGCAATTAGCATTTAACTGACAAAAGTAACACGAAATGAGTTGTATAAGCAGTTAACATGTTATGCCCAAAGATGAGTTCCATAAAAATTGTTGTAAGCATATTAGAATTGTTCATCGTCATTTTCAGGCAAGGTTTTCTTATCAGAATAAGAAAAGTTAGGTAAGACCACGCTGGCCTTTATGAAGAACTCTCAGTCAGACTAGTTGTTAATTAGTATTGAATTGAATTGAAGTGACATTTGTATTGTAAACGAAGAGCTTATTGATAAGACGCTAACTGAGATTAGGATTATTTTAGCGTACCTACCTCGAAAGAGAGGAGCAAGATACACACTAAGTTATTTCTTTATTATCGCAGAATAACTAACAATTTAGTAATGTGTTGATCATCATTATCATTATCTCAGCCTCTTGACGTCCACTGCTTGGCGTAGGCCTGTCCCACAGATCTCCAATACGACCGATCTTATGCGGCCTGCGCCCAACTCCAGCGATTTCTATGAGGTCGTCCTTCCATTTAGTAATTAACCATATGCAAGATATATATTGGTTTTGGACTGTTAGTGTATTCTAAGCGTCAGTTATATTTTAACGTGTTTTGCGATAGGTAGATAGAGTAAGTTGAGTAATTATATATGTATCGAAACCTCGTCCCCTGGCCTTGTAACTTGTAATCAAACCCTAGTATTACGTTCGTAAGCCTCAGGTAACGCCAAGGTGCTGTCAATGAGATGCATAAACTACATCTTATATTATTATATTGACTTTAATTTGAAAAAAATGGAATAAGAAATGGAAAATAGAATAGCTTACCTAAATGTAAGGATCACAGATTGGTTAAATAAGAACACATAAATATGCATTTAGATAAAAAGAGGAACCGCTTACTTTTCGCAATTGTGCACGGAAGAGTCTCAGAGTCCAGGGCTTTTAAGCGCCTTCTTTGTGTCACCGTAGTAAAGTAAACTAAATTAATTATTAAACATAAACGATGTCGATGAAGTAATAGAGAAATTTGTAAAATTCATTCTTGAAATTAATATAAACTGAAAGATCGAATGAAGAATTTATTTTACTTAATAGCGTTCCAGAAACGTTGAACTAATGCATTGTATTGTTCATCATCATCATTGTTGTATTGTTCATGTAACGTTGAACTAATGCATAAACGTTGTATTGTTGCAGGTAATATTATTTTTCGAGATCAACTATTAATTATAACCTAAAAATGTCGGACAATAATAAAAAAAGGACAAACAGCTTTCGTAAAATATTTCCAAGTTTATTTTTTTCCCACAAGTCAAAAGAAAAAATTGCAAATAAGAAAAATAACACTGATAACTATTCTAGTAAAACAAACACTTATCAGAATCCTCGTCATATTGTTACAAAGTCAGAAAAGTATATTTCTGATGATAACGATGATAGGATATATGAAAACCTATCAATCGCAAATCGTTCACAAGTTGATAACGATACACAACATATCGAAATGCAAAGCAATCATTCATCGAGTAGCACTTTAGTTTCTGAAAATATAAAAGGAATTATAAATAAGGAGGAAATTGCCAGTTCACATGAAAACCAATTTACAATTTATTCTGCAAGACCACAAGTGCCACCGAAACCAAACAACGAAATTGTGCACTCAATGCCAAATAGAAGTAATAGTGGTAATAATAGCCAAAATCCAATGTATCCTGATGTGTATTATCATTCTATGGAAAAATTGAGTAATAAGATTTCTCCAATCGATGAGATCGAAATATATAGAGCATCACAAGCACAAGCCCATCCGACATCTGTTGGTGCGGAAATAAAGAAAGTGAGTACCAAAATTCTTATATCTCCTAAAAAGGAAGCAGAAGTGCGAACTATTCAACCAATCAGAGCTAGAAGTTTATCATTTGAGAGAGGTAAAACTCGAGATACGAAATTTTGTAATGAAATTGATAAAAAGAAAGATGGTATCAAGAAACCGTATAATTATTCAGCCCCAACGTCGCCAATTGCTATAAGCCACAAAATTCCAAATATGCCTACAACAGTTTCTCCATATGAACATGTAAGGAAAACTATGATTGAAGCAGAAGAAAAAAGAAATTCGTTAAGCAGATCCAGCGTTCACAATAAATCTACGCCTTCACCGAGTCCACAGTATATGGAGCCACAGAGAGTTTCTTCTCCGATAAAACATAAAGTAACGCATAGAATCGATGATTCCTTTGAAAGAGAAAAAACTCGTCAGAAAGTAGAAGCTTTTTATTGGCAAAAGATTAAGGAGCAGAAGCAAAGAGAAGATGAATATTTTTTAAGACAATCGTTAAGTAATTCCTTGAGAAGTCCTGTGAAATATAATACGAGTTACTCAAATTCAAACCGCAGTACTCCAAGCTCTTTTGCTTTAGAGACTAAGAGTTGTAGTTTACCGCGAGGAAAAGACTTAAGCTTTATGATTAATCAACCCATATACTCAGCTACGCCGTTTATTAGAGGAGCGCAAGAACGAAAGACTGATTCGTACATTGTCAATCGCACTTCTAATCCAGACCAGGACATTGTTTATAGAAATCCAGAAAAATTAATATTTCAGACTTCTCCATTGATTACTCGCCATCAGACGCCAATTATTCAACGTGGCTCTTTGACTCAAGAAAGTAGACAAGGGAACCAACAGACAAAACGAGTAAGTTTTGAAGAACATTACTCCGCGAACAATACGGTAGCGACAAGTGATATACGTTTCGACACTATGGACCCGATATGTGTAAGTCAATATAAACAACTTCGAAATACGAATGAGCAAAACATGAGTGTAAAATTATGTGACGGAACTTTAAGAGGCCCGCCATTACCTCCAGTTCGAACAACAAGTGTTGGGAGTGCAGGGAAAAGTTACAGAATTATAGACAATAAAAGAATTACACATTTAGCCGGCGGAGGATATTCAGTGTGCTCGGAGTCTGAAAGCGGATCAGAAGCTGGTGAAATACAAAAAATATTGCAGAGCAACATTGGTAAAGGTAAGTTCCACTTTTTTCTGCTAGATTAACGACACAGTATTTTGCTTTGATTTCTAAGTTACAATTGTAGTAAAAGTTATGCGAATATTATTAAATTAATTGTTTAAGAAGTATTTACTTTTTAGTTCTTTTCATTTTTAATTCAGAGCATTCTTTCATTAGTTTTATTATATATATACAGTGGTACACATTGGGAGAGGCATATGTTCGGGCAGGCGAGGTCTCCGAAAACATGGACAAAGCTCAATTAATGTTCCTAAAAAATATTAATAATTTTTCAAATCAACCTGAGACCGGTTAAAATCAAAGAAACTGAATAATTTTTATTTTCACATATTTCTATGTAAAATGCCTAACCTCAGGTTGAAGGAATTATAACACAAGGACTACAACGCCAACTTTTTATCTCTATTAATGCATTTATCACGCAAGACGCATATTCCTTCAGGTAATAAACGTACGTGCATAAATTGCATAAAATGTTTTATGGCTTCTAATTGCAGCGTATTTATTTGTGTAAGTATACTATGCATTGCGCACTCAGTTTATCACATGTAGTACTTACAAATCTTTATGACGCTGCCGTAGTATTACTTGTATTGATTTTAAGGATTAGAATTGGACATTCTATTAAGAACTCGAAATAGTGAGTCTCTCAAAGCAGCGCTACTCTTGTGTACGACAGGCGTACATTGAAGAGTCGTATTATTATTAAAATTATATTATCTGTTTATTTTTAACCCTAAAATAGAATCTGTGCTAAATTTGCGAGTTAAGATTCGTTGCTGAAAATTCGTGGAGTATTCTCAAGGTGAAGGTTGTTTTTAATGTTGGGTACGTAATATCATACACCCACCAGTGGAGTTCAAGTATATAAGTGATTCATGCGTATGCAACAGGTAGATTAGTCTGTTATGAACTCAGAATATGAATTTCCAATGAGAGGTGTTGCAAAGGCACCTACTTAGGAAATCAAGGTTCTGTTCAGTCGAACGTCTCGAGATGAGCGTTTGTGTTTACTTATTTACTTGAATTTAGGAGATTAATACTCTGTAGATTTTGTTCTTTGTATTGTTCTATGTAACGTAACTTTTTTTTTTTCTGTATCTTTGTAACGTAGTGGTTAGCTTTTTGTCTCTGACACGGGGGTCCTAGGTTCAACTCTATGGCACCTCTAATTTTTCAGTGTTATGTGCGTATTAAAAATCACATTTTGAAGAAATCTTCTAGAAGAAGGAGTCTTATTCTTTTAGAAGATTAATTCTACATAAAATTATCGAAAGTGTGCAAAATCTATTCATCCACACGTTTTATAGACTATGGCTTTATGGATTATGTTCAGGTCAAAATAATTTATACATTTTGTAGACTTGTTAGTTA
Organism: Phocides pigmalion okeechobee; assembly: GCA_018251015.1. Classification (NCBI taxonomy): domain Eukaryota; kingdom Metazoa; phylum Arthropoda; class Insecta; order Lepidoptera; family Hesperiidae; genus Phocides; species Phocides pigmalion. The sequence goes on from DWON01002606.1 coordinate 7,420, forward strand.
TTTAATATGACCTTAGTAATAAGGAATTTTGAATTCAATCCGGAGTATCTTTCATATAATGTTTTCAAGTTGTAGGTCTACAGTTCGACCGGGGTATTACTGCCGCCTTCGTAACGTACGGCATTACTTGTGTTTCGGTTGGAGAGGAGCGGTTGCCCGATACACTTACAACGCATTTATGTGCGACGTCAGGCAGGACTTACGTCCTTTTTGATGTTGGACGTGAATGTTCAGGTTGCAGAGCTCATTAGACATTAGATGGTCTGTACACTCGTCACTTTTAAAATATAAAAAAGTATCAAAATATTGTTGGGGGTAGGACGTGCCCTTAGAGGCAGTAGGTGTAAAATGCGGTACCAACGAAATATGAAACCTGTGTCTACGTCTACGGCAATCTCCCTTTAAAAGAAACTTGAATACTTTCTTTTCTCTTCGATAGATCATAGTAGTAATATAGTTCTGATTGTTTAAAATTTCATATTATTTTAAATTGTAATTTCTTTTTGAGATATTTTACCTAATTAATATTCATTGTCATATAGGTGAAAACATAAAAATACCTCATAGCACAACAGCAAAATAATAATCGTTAAGGCAAATTACTGCATTTAGGTTACTGTAATCTCTACATCAAAATAAAATATAGTTGTATCACAATGACACATATAATATAACCTAAAATGTACTTTAAAAAGAAAAAGGTTATCAATTCACTAAAATGATTTTTTTGGGTATGTTAATAAATTATTGTTTATTCCACGAACAAATTTTGATGATTATTTTTATTTACAAAACGATTTATTTCATGATAAAAATGTTTTTATTTATTTATTGTCACATCAACAAAGTAAACACGTATCGTATCGTATTTTCGCTGGAAATGTCTACGGTACGAGCAATATTTTCATTAATATGTTGTTCCATGAATTTGAATATAGCTCATTATAATTTTTAACCCCCAATACAAACTAAGGAGTGCCATAAGTGGGAGCCTATGTATGTATATCTGTGTGGTTATATGCTTGTGTGTCTACTAGTGATATCTTAATTCGTAAACGAGAGGACGGATTTGAATTGTTTGTGATCTGTTTATTTTAACCTTTTGTTGGACAATATATCGCTAGTATTTTTTTTGTTTTTTTCAGTCAACAACTCTTTCGATAATTTATCGCTCTTGAAAAAATATATTTTACTGTTTATTTATCGTAAATAAAGCCAAAGTCAATTGTATCAGGGGTTCCGTAATTTATATATTTTTAATCATGCCATATTAAAAAATTTAAATTTCCTTGAGGTGATTCTAATCCAAGTTACATAAAACATGTTTTGGCATTTCTAAATTCGCATCTGTATTCCAAGACGATGTAGATCACATACATAATAAACATTCATTATACTTCCACGTGACCGATTGAAGTGTAACTTGATACAGTAAGTAACTAAGATCACTCTGCAATAATATGACAATCCAGACCTGATGCAACCACAAGGACAATCTGCAGAATAACCAAATCTTTTTTACGTGAATAGCAGCAAACGAGCATGTAAACCACCTGATGTTAAGTAGTCGCAGCCCATAGACATCCACGTACAACCACAAATACGACCGAAATCCTATCTGAGCTCGGACGTACATACGTCTCTGTTCAAAGTGTAGCCGGCAACCGCACCTCTCCATCCGAAACACAAGTAACTCGAACTATAGTTCTCCCACCTTTAGAATCTTCGTTAATTCTCAACATACGTATCGCATTTAAACGATGACCTACGTTGTTTGTCGTAGATTGATGGTCAGACGACAGCCAAACACCTAACCAGTGACTAACAAACGATAATGGTAAAAAATAATTCAGTTTATCGTGTGAAGATTCATCTAGTTCAGTCAGCGAACAAATATAATTTTAGTTTTATATTTAAGCATTATTAAGAATATAACAAAATACTTGTGACAAATGACTAAGTAGCCGCTTACCCAGTCACGATTACGCCATTCCGCTCTGTTAATGCTACGACAATCGCGGGAATAGCTCTGTGGTGGGTTTCGTTAAAACTCATACACTAGCAAAAGAAAAAAGATAGAATTCATACAACGTACGTACCTACCTACCTATCTTCCACTTTGTTTCTATTCTGTTTTGGATACAGATCATAGAAAAAAACGAATTATAGTATATATCTAAAGAAATTTATTAGATTTTTTATTTAACTACTTTTATAGATAGTTATTTAGAAATTTTAACACTCTTTCTTTTATTTATTAACGCGTTAAGTTGTGTTAAAGCAAGTTGTAAATACAAATATGGAAGTTTCGAGACTCATAACTTTTAATACGAAATTTACATTACAATTCCGTTTCCGTACCGGAAATTATAACTACGACACAAATTGGTATCGCTTGTTGCTTTTGACGTAATTATATTGTTAAATTTAATATGGACGTATACTATGAACGTATACTATGAAAAAAAATCTTAGTATAACTCTCCCTTAAGACCTTGTGATACTGACACAGTTGGCGCCTGGCGTCATATAACTACACTTGTTCTGAATACATTGTCTACATCGGCAATACAGTACTGTTCCACTGCTGGGTATGAGTTTTCTCTTAGTATGAAAAGGATTGTGTGGTTCATTAAACTTCACACACTTTTGGTAATTTTATAAAGAACTCGGATGTATGGTCTCCTCACAATGTTTTAACTCCCTGTGCCGTACAACACTCCTGTGTATTGCGCGGCGCAATGCGCTTGTGGCTTGTACGAACCTGTTTACGTACAAATCTGTATGGATTACGGGCGAACACAAGTGCTGTATTTACGTCGGCGCCACAAAATTGCAGGTGGTCTGTATATTCGTAGATGGTAACCACATGCCAAAATACGTTTCTGTGAATTGTCAGCTCATCTCTAGTCTAAAAAAATGCCTCCAGTTCAGTGCCGCCTTTTGCAACGCTCACTCGATATAATATACATTTGAGACCCGCTATCAAAGTGTTATAGTAAATTTTACGTAAAGCATTATATACGTAAATATTTTATTACTTAATAGTAATTGAAACAACCCAAGTCCTTTTAAATTTTATAATGCAATAAAACTTTTCGTTTGGAGATGAAAACAAATAGCCTTATGAATTTTCAGCTCAAGCATTAAGTCAGCCTGAACTCAAAACAATATTTCATTTTATATCGGAATTGGAAAAGAAATATCGTTGAATTGCACTGTACAGCAGATCGGATTATAATTTTATATATTGGCTACATTGTAGATATTGGAGGATCTGCTTTGCTTTGGGAACTTGTTTTTTTATTATTTTTATTATCAAAATGATTGTATTAAAGATTTAGAGTTACACTTGGAGTATGAACACTTATTTGACATATTTTGGGCACGTTATTTAGGTAGATAAATAATTTTCACAATGAGCTATTTAGCCATCCTAATATTCGTAATATTAAGTGGTCATTACAGCTGTCTAGTATCACGGCATCTGGAACTAACATTCTAAAATTGAAAAATTATTAGAGACTAGTTGCTACCGTCGTTTATGTTGCCTTCAATTATGGGGTGTGTTCAAATTTAAAAAGCATAAAAGTTGTCATGTACGCATATACATCATTTTCAAACTTTTTTTATTTATAGACCGATTGAAGTAAAACTATTTACTGTTGAAATGTTACAGGAAGTTTGCTTCGATACTAGATTTTTAGACTCAAGGATATGATATAGTCACAAATGTGTTACGGCAATTTGCCGTCACTCTTGCAATGCCAAATAAGTAATGCAAAAATAAACTATTTTTATATTTAGTTTACGCTAGAAAACTTTATGCTAATCAAGATAACTCTTCTTTCATTACCTAATAACACACATACAGTACAGTACTGTTTAGTTCTGCGGTGCTCTTGAAGAAAATATTACCCATTAACGTATCTTAGCGACCGTAGAATGATTTTCATGGGGGTTCTGAGAAAAACGTAACAGTAAATAAAAACTCCAACGTTTGCGATTTGACACGTGTTCGTTTTCTTTATTAGATTTAACGAGAGCCTATGTGATGCTCTCCCTTGCAGACCGTGTGGATTAATTCGAAATATTCAAATTTATACAATGAAATTAAACGAAAGACATTTTTTTTAAATATAGTTTCTTTAAGCTGTCATCGTGAAATATATGGACATCATTATTAATATAATACCTTAAACCTCACCTTCCCTTTTACAGTTCCTAGTATAATTAACCTGCGATTTAGCCTACTTTAAGCTTAAACGCCTGCTATTAATAACATAGTAACACGTAATTTGAAAATTGTAGTGTATTGTTTGATAAGGCGTTTGCCTTTTTTATAATTTCTTAGTCTTTACGATAATATAACATGGTAATGCAAAGTTTACAACGACGAAGAGTACAAGTATCTTGTGTACAAAATTTAAGTTGGTTTAAATAAATAGATTTCGCCTTAAAGTAACAAACAAAGAAACCGATGTAGTTTCAAATTTATATAGTAGTAGATCATCTTCGATATGTATTAACTTTTCGCGTAAGTAGAGGGGTGGTAGGGTGGCTCATGCACACCCCGGGCTTGGGAGTTGCTCATCGCACAAGTTTGCGTAGGTATAACATGTAGCACTTTGCAAGGCCACCAGAGTGTTGGGCATTACTTGGCAGCTTCTTGGCTCGTACTTATTACTTTGTTGCGGTGCTTTCGGACGGGAGCTCCACTGAGAGGAAATTCGACTAAATGTAAACAGAGTATCAAGAAATACAGCGTTCAGTCGCACCTCATAAACTTAACTTCATTAATTGATCTTAACACTTTGACTGCGGTGTCCATATATTAAATCAAGTTAGCGTTGCGGGAGACGGCACTAAATTGGAGCTTATTTCTCTAGACTGAAGAACCGCCAACAAATGTATTTTTAGCATCTTTTTTATCTTTTTCATAAATTCTTCCATCTTTGTAGAAATCGCCCATAATCCATACAGATTTGTACGTACAACACAGGTGTGTACAAGCCGTATGCGCGTTGCGCCATTACACAGCAATGTTGTACGCCGCAAAGAAAGTGTTAATTCAGTTACTTTTAAATAAGTATATATTTAACTACAAAGTCAGGTAGTTGTAACAATTAATTGTGTGATTAAATTACGGAATAGTAACTACAATTTGTTTGTACAAAACAAGATGGTAAATTTTCAGTGCTCCTATTTAGTAAGTAACAAAGTTTAAAAGAATGGAATACACACAGAATTTAAAGCGAATAGGAGTTATAGGGGAATGTACAAATAGTAAAGTACAGGAACGAGGAATTCCCTTTTGGTCGGAGGCCAAGACACAATGAGATATTTTTGTACGTTTTAACGTTGCCAGCGATGCGGGCTTGGAAGTTTCAGTGTCTGCAATACGTGATCTCAGGGTTTGAGGTTCATGTAATATGAAGTTTTTTTTCTCCGTCAACGGTGCACTGTGTTTTATGCTACCACTACGGCCCACCTACAGTTTTGTCTATGGATTATGATCCTTAACGCCGGTATAAACTATATAGCAATACGTAACATGAACTGTATTACATTAAAAGGCTATAATGCATTTTGATCATTTTTAAGTTTCTAATTTGTTAATTTAGGTTTTTAAAGGTAGTAGAGCCGTTAGAGCTCGCCCGGCGCGGCTCCACCGCCACCCTCGTAACCTCGTAACCCTGTATTGTGTTCCGGTTGGGTAGGTGTGGTTGCCGGATACACATTATTGGAGGCGACCATCTTAGCCCTCGAGAGTAGAAACACGTCGGTGTCCATCCTTAAATAGAACTTCTGTTCTATTTGAGATTGGACGTGGTTGTCCATGGGCTGCATTGTCCACTTAACATCAGGTGGCCTGCATGCCCGTTTCTTACTCTTTCACAATAAAAAAAATGTAATCTTCTGGAGCATATGTACGACTTCAGATAAGACTTAAATCCTGTTTAAAGCTCATTTGTTACACTTCCTACCTAAAAATGAAGCAAAATGTATACGACTTATCTAAACTTACAATGATAGTGTATAATATAAAATTTCCCCACATGATTATGTAAATTTTGGGTTAAGTATGTATTTCGCAAGTCTTACTTACACACGATACACATATACATAATCACAAAATACACACATTCATGATTTAATTTCGTCAACTGAATATTATTCTACATATAATTTATGTTTCTCATTGTAAAGGACAATGTATTTCTGTAAAATCTTATGAGAAACAAATATTATTTAAGCCAAAATGCCTGCTATAAATTGTATATCCAAACGAATTGGAAATATATTGCTCAAAAATACTATAATATTTTGACTATAATTATTCGGTCGTTGCTCAGTTCTAATATAGCGTCATAATTCACAGCCTAGAACGAGACCAAAGATACAGGCAATTTATGTAAATAAATTGAGATAAATCAAATAAGTACTTTTAAATGGTGGGTGAACTATAGTTCGACCGGGGAGGTACCACCCCCGCCTTCATATTCCGCCGTAAAAAAAAATGTGTTTCGGTTGGGGAGGTGCGGTTGCCGGCTACACTTTGAAGCGAAGCGGCCATCTTACTCCTCAGGAATAGCAACGTATCTACGTTCGAGCTCAGATAGGATTTCAGTCGTGTTTGTGGTAGGACGTGGATGTTTATGGGCTGCGACTATTCAACATCAGGTGGTTTGCATGCTCGTTTGCTGCTCTTCTCACATAAAAAAGTAGGTTTTGCGTAAAAGAATCACAGAATAAAAATAAACGGACAACGTTTCAACTGTATTTAATAGAGATTTTCTTACAGTATTTACCCAATTCACAGAAAAATATAATGTAATTTCCAAAACATTTTTACTTATCATAAATAACCTAAAACATTTTTTCCGAAAACTTACGCTCCTGTTTTGTTTCAAAAGCCCCAATTCATATTTAGTCTGTGTCAAACTAAGTGAATTATTAGGTTTTATATAAATGGTATTTTCATGTTAGAAATATCTATATTCTAGGTTACTTCGTTTGTAACCTTAACCTGAAATACTAAATTACTTTCCAAAGCCTATTTAGCGGATACTTTGCTTTTGTTAAAAGAATAGCAAACGAGCAGGCAGGCCACCTCCTATTAAATCGTCGTCGCAGCCCGTAAATAACCACATTTAACTTCAAACAGGACCGAAATCCTATCTGAAGTCAAACATAGAAACGTTGTTATTACTGAGGACTAAGATAGAACTAAAGTCTTATCTAAGGTTGTATTGATACTGAGGGCTACAGATTTATTATAAACGCCGTGAAATAAGATAATCGACTAATGTAAATAATTAACGATGCAAGTGTTTTTGTGTGAGAAGAGTTGCAAATGATAGTGCAGGCTACCTAGTGTCAAGCAATCGCTGCAGTCCATAGAGATCCACATTCAAGCTCAAACGCCACTGAAGTCGTATCTGAACTAAGGACTAAGATGGTCGCCTCGTTTTTAAGTGTAACCAGTAACTAGATATGTATATCTAACTAAAACAAGAATTGCTTTACGGCGGATTATGAAGGCAGCGATAGTACCGCCCAGTTGATTTAAAGAACCACATAATAAAGTAGATAATTATTAACCAACTAAAACATTATCTTTGTTTCTTGTACTTAATTAAGAAATTCTAGACTTACCCCATTTTTTTAACAAAAATTGATGTAAGTTCCATTCGTAATAATGAAATAGTATCCCTTATACGCTGGGGAGTTCTAAGTCTAATAAAGCTCTTTGTCAACATCAAAGAGATTAATGAGAAAAATGTTAGCAGTGGAATCCGTCTCAACGTAGACGTCAGCCCGAATTAATTCCATATAAGTCGTCTTGACGGACGATGATTAGTAAGTCATTGCTACATTATTAATTCGTCTTATAAATGTGATTGAAGGTTTTTGCGAATCAGATTTATACAATGAAAATTTAAGTAAAAATGACGTTGTGTTTAAATTTCAGATTCAATGTGTCATTTCTGATGATGCACCGAACTGCTTTTATGAACTATAGTTTTATTTCTAACTACTACACTTACCCTAATATTTACTAATACTAATACAGATGTTAGAAAAGTTGCAAACGACCGTTTAGGCTACATAATGTTAAGATTGTCGCCTCCCTTGAAAGTGTAGCTTCAACCATATCTCTCCAACCGAAACACAAAAAATACTTCCCGGCAGATACCTGACCTGACCAGATCTTACAAATTGTACCATTTTCTGTGGTATTTATTAATATGAAATAACTTTAATGGTTACTAAATAGACTATCACTGATAATATCTATGGTTTTAACTTCTTGTATCTGACAAAGATACTGTTAATATAAACTGATACTATGTGGTACTTTCAATTTTTAAATGAATATTGTAATACATTGCTTCGGAAATATGACAAAGACTGTCGAAGTTTCGCTAAAACAGTATTGTATGTTAAAAAATACTTATTGTCAGAATCATGACTGAATTTGGAGTAAGTTTGTATTAGTATTTCAACGTTACACAGCTATGGTTAAGGATAACACCGCGCTTATTTGACGTCATTTAGACTTAGTACCGTTAATCAGATAAAAAAATCATCTCAATCCAGTTTCAAGTTAAGAAATCCCTGGAATTATTATTAGAGACGAAATTTTCTTTCCAGGGCATATACCCTGTGAATTAATTCTGTGCCAAGATTGCGACTAATGGCAGTTGCGTTACGGCGTTAGATTTTCTTGTTTCCGAGAGGTCACAATTTAGCAAAAAAGGCGCGAGAAATTGCGTCCGAATGATGGGGAAGATTTATTAACGACATTTGTCCTAGCGTCACAAGCACTTACCGAGTTAAGTACGGATAGACTCGGCAGAAAGTGAACTTGAACTTTTCAACTTCCATGTAATGGAACAAAGTACGCCTCATATTTAATGATACAAGGAATATCTTTTTTATTTGTGAAAAATAGCAAACGAGCATACTAACCACCTGATGTTAGTTGTAGCCCATAGATATCCACGTACCTACAACACGACTAAAATCTACTATCCGAGCGCGAACGTAGATACGTTGCTTCTCCTGAGGACTAAGATAGTCGTCTCGCTTCAAAGTGTAGCCGGCAACCGCACCTTTCCAACCGAAACACAAGTAATGCTTTACGGCGGATTATGAAAACGGCGGTGGTACTTCCCCGGTCGAACTACAGTTCTCCCACCTTTAAACTCAACTAAAAACTCTGGTAAATATGCCCAGCGTTTCTAATTCAAGGGATTCTTTTTAATTACACTACTCGCACGTTGTGGTTTTTCATCAAAACTTGGTCTGCAGTTTCTATTATGCGGCAGACTCCGGTCCGTAGTAAATTTAGTTTTAATCCCGGAACAAAGACTTTACTTGAAAGGCTGTACTTATGGCGTGTTGTCTGTTTTGTTCGAGAGAAATAAAGAGATGTACGTCTTGTGTGAAAAATGTTCTGTTTCTGTTTGATACGAATGGATTAATCTTGTCCTGTCATATATTATTTTCATGATATTACATGACGTGAATATAAGTACTGTTTATGTAATATTATGAGTACTAGATTCCGGCTTTTTAAGCTTTAGAAATTAGAGATTTTTACTGCAGCTTTGCTTGCATAGAAGTCGACATATAAGAATATAAAAATACGAGTCATGCGACTGGTTCGAAATATCGGTAATTGAATTAGTTAACGTGACAACCCGTTACATAGTAAAATCTATATACAGTATATACAATATACATTTTAATATGTAAGAGAATTTGGCCGTGACCACGATCCATGTAACTGGTTCGAAATCTCTTCAATTATAAATCATTAATCATGAGTACCCGGTACATTGTAAAATGTATAATATTCTGCGTGGAACCTATTTATTTGCGCTTCTTCATTAAAAATACAATTTTATTTATTTATGTGAGCAGAGCAGCAAACGAGCATGCAAACCACCTGATGTTAAGTAGTCGCAGCCTATAGACATCCACGTACCACCACTAATACGACTAAAATCCTATCTGAGCTCGAACGTAGATGCGTTGCTACTCCTGAGGACTAAGATGTTCGCGTCGCTTCAATCTGCAGCCGATAACCGGAACTCTCCAACCGAAACACAAGTAATGCTTTACGGATTATGAGGGCGGCGGTGGTACCTCCCCAGTCGAACTATAGTTCTCCACCTTCAAACCCCACTTCCTCCCACCCCACCAACTCCCACCATTAAAAATAAAACGATGAGCAATACTTTTTTGATAGCATTCCACATTTATATAACAGTAAGGATTCTTGCGTTTGTTGTTTAATTAGCCTGCGTGTCATTCCCGGCACCGCAGCCGTGGAATGAGACAATAATGAGCTTTTGCTACGCGCTGAGTAGGCGCTGAGTGTTGCGGGAACGGACAGAAACGGAAATGACGTAGTTTGGGGATTTTCCTGTGGGTGTTGCTTTGTTGTGGGTGGGTATGTTGGTACTGTTTATGTATTTTTATGAGAGGAGTTGCAAACGAACATGCATGCCACTTGATGTTAAGTAGTCGCTGCAGCCCATGGACATCTATTGTGAATAATATTATAATATATTACCAAAGTATTAATAATGCGTTATTTTATGATAAATAACATTATATTTTACCGAAGCATTATATTACATCAAAAACTTATTCGACAAAATAATTACAATATATTATTATATGTTAAATAACATAATATTTTACCGTGGCATTAACAACGCCTTAATACGTCAAATTACATTATATTTTACCAAAGCAATAACAATGCATAATATTACTTCAAATAACATTATATTTTACCGTAGCATTAACAATACATTACATTACGTCAAATAACATCGTATTTCACCAAAACATTAACATTACACTTGCATATGTTAAATAACAGAAAAATATACCGAATCATTAGCAATTCATTATATTACGTCAAATTACACCACAGTTTACCAATCTATTATCTCATGTGAAATAACATTAAATACCAAATTATCAACATCCCATTATCATGTGATATAACAGATATTTTACCAGATATTTTACCATAGCATTAACAATGTATTAGATGAAATAAAATGCAAACTTCAACTAGTGATATCAAAACAAAGCGATAAACATAACTCTAGTGGGGTTCTAGGAAAGAGTAGGCAACGGGTTTTGTTCCCAGCATCCCAGCGCACAGAGATAACCGAGTGGCGAAGTTAACACAAGCCAACGATACAAAGTTTGCAGAAATACCTATTTGTATCTGTTCATGCTTTTTAATTGTTTTTATGTGAGAAGAGCAGCAAACCAGTATGCAAATCACCTGGTTTTAAGTAGTCGCAGCCCATAGACATCCACGTATAACCACAAACATAACCGAAATTCTATCTGAACTCGAACGTAGATACGTTGCTACTTCTCAGGACTAAGATGGTCGCCTCATTTCAAAGTGTAGCCGGTAATTGCACCGGTTATGAGGGCGGCGGTGGTGCCTCCGCGGTCAAACTATAGTTCTTCCACCTTTGATTTGTCTATTTTAAACATTTTAGTACATGCTTACAATAATGAAAATCTCAAAACTAATTATAATAAAAGCCTACACTAAACAATTTAAAAGGATTCCACGCCCATGCGTGGTTCCAAGAACACTAGCTACATTCCCGCATTAAATAAAATCGCAATTTTCAGCGCGAGATATTATGAACCAGCCCTCTTGTCACCCGAGCGTCCATCAAACGTAGGACTAATTGATGGAAATTCGGCACGTGGACACCACGTAATGCTTACACGTGATGTTTATATCATATTTATTTAGCGCTAAACTGAGACTTTATACATAAAATATAGGTAAGGCTTCTATTTATTTTAAACTGTAAAGTAATTTAGAAAATTTACTACAGAACGTCACTAAATAACTCTTTAATTACACTACACTACAATCCATGTGAAACAAAAATTGCTTCATGGCGGACTATGAGGACGGCAATGGTACCTCGATCGGGAGATCGATACTTAGTCGTTATAGTTCTACCACCTTTCCATAAACAATTCCAAATGATCAGTCTCACAGCACCACTCAATAGTTTCATTCAACCAACGATTTTGAAATAGGCTTTACAACCATTATTTCCTAAAATACTTGTTACTTTCAACCCTTAGGTAATGAACTGAGTATTTGTGAGGACACGTCTCGTATATATTATGGGGATGCAGACAGGGGTATATTTCACCCACATTATCATGTCGACCCGCGGTCGTCAAGTAATCTATCTCTTGTGACTTATATATAGTTCAGCTGATTCACCCAGAGATCATGTTTTTACGGAGAAAAGATAGCTCGAAGAGTTTTTTTCACCGGCTTTTTTCTCCCGGTCAATCGTAGCCAACAGGCGCTCAAGGCCAATGTACTGAATTTACTCTTGACAGTCATTAAATGTATGTTTTTTATGTGAAAAGAGTAGCAAACGAGTGTGCGCACCACCTGATGTGAAGTAGTCGCAACCCATAGACATCCACGTTCAACCACAAACAATACTGAAATCCTATCTGAGCTTGAACGTAGATGTGTTGCTACTCCTGAGGACTAAGATGGTCACCTCGCTTCAAAGTGTAGCCGGCAACCGAAACACGAATAATGGTTTACCGTACATTATGAGAGCGGCGGGGGGGAACCCCCCGGCGCATTATAGTTTTCC
>DWON01002607.1:0-20109 GCA_018251015.1 Phocides pigmalion okeechobee
CGAGGAGACGGCGCAGCACACGCTAGAGAAGTGTCCGGCGTAGGACGAGCAGCGCTGTGTCCTAGCTACTGCTGTGGGGGATGACCTTTCGCTCCCAGCCGTAGTCAAGGCTATGGCTGAGAGTCGCTCTCTTGATCTTGGAAGAGGTCTTGGAAGGCTGTAGTCTCCTTCTGCGAGCAAGTAATGCTGCAGAAGGAGACTGCAGAAAGAGAAAAAGAGGCCAGCAGTGACCTCCCGATCCGCGCCCGTAAGACAGGGCGTGGACACGGGGGTGTCCGCTGCCTATACTAGCAGAATCGAGGTGGGCGCGCGTGTTCCTGCGCGCACCTCAAAGACGGCGGGACGGTGAAAATCCAGCTCAGTCCCTCAAAAAAGAGAGGAGCCCAAACAGTGGTCCCGACAAAGGGCGTTCCGAGGAACACCGTGGGGTTTTTAGCTGGTAGGAGTCCGGCATAACCACTTGGTTGCCCCCGCGACCGAGTGGTACCCATGATGGGTTTCGCCACGTAAAAAAAAAAGGCGGATGATGAGGGCGGCGATAGTACTTCCCTAATCCAATTTTACTTGTATTATAATATTATCTCAACTTTTTTAATATTTAAATATTATGACACAGCGCATGAATTATAAATCATAGCGGATGTATTACATTTTAAAACTAACTGTGCCCACGACTTCGTCGGTGATGATTGAATTAAATTGACATAACTTCTTTATTTGTGAACCGATTATAATAAAAAATCACTAAATGTTAAGTGAAGCCTACCACAATATAATTCTGAAAACTGCATTCAAATCGGATAAGCCGTTTCTGAGATTAACGTGCACAAACATACAAATATACAGAAAAAACAAAAATACATTGTTTTGGGATCTGTTGCATAAAGGCACCCCATTATGTTTTGTCTATATTAATTTATATAAGACATAGCGCATGAATTATAACAGATAACGTATTATAATTTTAAATATCTGAAATAAGACGATTGATGTAATTGCGACTTTGATTCAAGTCTTATCAAATAAATATCTCTCAGCAAATGAGCTTAAACATAATACGAAGTAGTTGGCAGGCCATTTGCATGTGTTTTCAATTCATTACACACAGTTCACTCCAGTTAATATTTTTAGTCGTACATTAACTACGCTGTATTTGTGTGTAAAGACAAAACTAAACTTCAGATAACTATCGTATAGTTACAACTATTTAGCATAATTAATATTACTAAAGTATACTAAACTATATCTTCTACCCATTCAATCCCATTGCTGAGAACGAGCTTGTCAAATAAAAAAATGACTTATAGTTCACCAACACTGCTCATTTTTGAAATGTTCATGTAAACTTCTCAAGTATGCAGATTTCTTACAATATTTCTTTTAACGTTAATCCATGTACTTAATTAAATTCTAACATATGGTTTTAAAATAATATTATCACGGAATTTATACATTTTATTTTAAAGGTGGTAGAGCCATTACAGCTCGCCCGGGGCGGCACCACCGCCACCCCCAAACCCCGCCGTAAAGCGACGTGTTCTTCATGTATTGTGTTTCGGTTGGGGAGGTATGGTTGCTGGGTACACATTATTGGAGGAACGCATCCGCGTCCATCCTTAAGTAGAACTTCCTTTCGATTTGAGATTGGACATGGTTGTCCATGGGCTGCAGTGGCCACTTAACATCAGGTAGCCTGCATGCCCGTTTCTTACTCTTTCATAATAAAAAACAAAAAATACTATGTATCGGGTGCTCACAATTAACGATTTAAAATACCGGCAATCAAAAATCAAAAATCGTTAATAGTGAGTAACAAATAGTAATAATAGTTGTAAATAGTAAAATAAATTCTAACATGTTCATGATTTTGATAAATTGGACATGTGTCTGATATTACAATCTGAGAGTAAGGTAGTCCAGAGTCTTACCACTGCTTATCTTTTACTTATTTTATTCATAACAGTTACTACGAAAAAGGTACCACCACTGTCTCTATATCTAGTATGAAGCAATTCGTGTTTTTTTTTGTAGAAATATGTGGTTGGCTCTTACACGTTAAACATTTTTCAAAGTCGTAGACCTACAGATCGACTGTGGAGGCACCACCGCTGCCCACATAAGCTGGTGTTAAGCAGTTTTTGTGTTTCGGTTGGAGTGGTGCGGTTGCCGGTTACACATAAGCGAGAAGATCATTTCTGTCCTTAGGTGTAGCAACGCCTATGCACGACGTCAAGCAGGACTTTAATCTTGTTCCAGATTGGACGTAGAAGTCCGTGGGCTGCAAAGATCATTTAACATCAGATGCTCACACGTTCCGTTGCAAACTTTCCAACAAAAATAAAATTAGACGACCGTCATAGTCCTAATAAGCAGCAATACACTTATGAAAAACTGCAAGAGAGACTTCTGTTCTATATAAGTTTATTACAGATGTCCATGATGAGGCAGATTTCAATTATATAAAAAAGTAAACTATATGTAAGTAATGCTTTTAAAATCATTTTATTCCTATCAAACATTAGCACTTAGCATCAAAGTCAATTTCATAAATCAACATACACATGCCATGCTTATGTGGATTTCGCGCTAATTAAACCGTAAAAATTATCTAAAACTCTACACAAAAATAGACATCGGCGTCCTCGCGGCTCGTTGAAATTTATTTTCTACTTATAAAACTTACGACTTCATAATCATGATAATACATGCTACGAACAATCACCTTTCAGTTACAATTTCCAATTATGGTGTTTACGTATTTTGGAAAAGTTGGAGTAGACTACGAAATTACATTACAACTTGGCCATGGCTTATTCACAGTGATAGGCTGCGATAGGAAGTGTGTTGCTTCTATGTATAGTTAGATCTGTAATCGGGAGCATGGTCAATCAGGTCATGGCAGGCGGAGGGTCCTCTTGCGAGCAAGATATGTCGCAAAAAAAAATTGGAAAGAGAAATGGAACAGAGCGCAACTCTTCCGATCCGCAGTCGGAGAAGAAAACTTAAGGGGAGGATGCCGTCGTCCGATCCCCATTATCGAGGCATTGCCAGTGTTTAGGTATGTAAATGTAAGCCTCAAGGTTAATCACGCACTGTTCCTGCGTGTTCTACAAAGACGATAAGTTAGGGCGGCTTCAACTCCATCCCAAATTTGGGACAAGCCTGGAATGGAATATGGGATTGCGGAAGATTGATAAAGCATATCTGTGGTCAGAGGAAACATTAGGGTTTTAGGAGCCCGACATAACCACTCGCTCCCGCGAATGAATGATATCCATGACGGATTTTCCCACGAATAAAAAGACTACAAAATCTCACGAGATAGCAACTGAAGTTACTAATAAAAGTTCGACTCTCTTGTAAGCGTACATGTGTAAGTGTCGGTGTTAACCTCCACGGGTAAAATTCAAACATATAAATTGAATAAAATACACAAGAACCGTTCATTTTATTGTCAACAAAATGCAAATCGATTTAACTTTATTGTGGGGTACAAGTAATATAACATTGGTTTTATATGTATAATAAATAAACACTGTCCTTCATACTCCTGTCACATGTTATGAGAATGTAATAATAATTGGTAAGCTGTAAGAATTACCAAAAAATTTTCAATATAAATCGATTTTACCACGACTTTTACTCGCTTTTATTATTGTCAGTTCATGTAGAATATTGAAATCGATTTTAAAGGACCTTCCCAATGAGCTAGATTTTGAGTAGGTACTTGAAAATTTAAACTTAAGTCAGTTTACCAAAAATATTATATAACTATGATAAGATGAAATAATTACTCAAAAAAATATATATCTTATTTTACGAACACAAATATATAAAATGATCTTTCTTAATTCGAAATTAATACCTATTTTAACCATTTAGTAGTCTTGGAAATATTTGATTATAAATTAAATATATAGATATGGAAACATATAAAATTCATATGAAAAAGGTGGATGCAAAAATTAATTTCCGGTTCCGGGCTAGATTCCCGGCCTGGCAACTATGAAGTTATATTTCAGTTCTGGATCTGAGTGTTTATATTTGTATTTCTAAGTTTATGGCAATCACGACACGTAGTCTTAATGAGCGACTTCGAATTTACAAAGCATAAATCCTTATTTTTTTGAGAGTGTTAGAATCTTCGACCGAGAAGATGCCATCACAGCCCATATAAACCGCCGTGAAGTAACTTTTCCTCCATGGGAGGATTTCTTCCTTCCATGGGAAAAGTGTGGTTTCTGGCTACACTTAGAAGTTGGGTGAGTATTATCCTAAGGTAACCTAAGTCACCTCACGTAAGCTATACCCGGGAACTAATCTCGAGGCGTAGCAACGCATCTTCGTACTGCATTAACCCTCGTAAGTATAAATGCACTCAAAGAAAGGAACAGTGACCTACCTAACTAAAAAAATCCTGCAAGTTATGGATGTCAGGTCGACAGACCTGACATCCATAACTTGCATATTTTTAATTTACGTACATAATATAGTACCATAATATAGAGAGAAACAAGCGCAGACATTTTTAAGCGTAAAATTAATTTGCACGGTAGCATTATTAAAATTTCGAGTCACCAAATAAGAGCACCATTCGATAATTATAAACGGCATAAATTACACGTAATTGCCAAAAAATAAACTCGGGTGCCGATAAAAAAATGTGTGACGATCTTGCAGCTGGTTTATTGAATTCCTTCATTATGTCAGGCCACTATAGTTGAATTATAAAGTTAAAAACATTTAAACATAACTTGACTGTATCTGAAGTGGCAACGATGACGAAGAAAGTTTCTCGAATGGGGATCATGCCAAGGCAAAAGAAATAGTCATCGAAAACAACAACTTGCAGAAGACAGAAGGAAACCGTTGGCTTCAGAAGACTGAATCGGATGGATATGTGTTAATAAGGTCAGGCCTATATCCAGGATTGGTTTTTATTCCGGAAATTGTAGTAATAGAGCATGCAGACTATATGATGTTATGTAGTCGATGAATAACTTTATCATTTCTATTTTTGCTTATTCAAAATTGGAACTAATCGAGTTCAATAAAAATACGGGAATCATATCTACGATAGTTCAATCATATCTATGATAGGTTCGGAGATATGATTCAACTAGATGTCTTTAAGACAGAAGTAGCGATTGAAATCGTAGTGGCGCCAGTAATCTGATCAGTAAAATTATCAATGATAACAATATCTATATACGATGCAAATAGTAACGTATACATAATCCGTTGTAAAAAAATCTTGTATTTGGGTATGAGGTTATAGCCGACACATAAAAGCGAGGTGAACTTAGTGCTCAGAAGTAGTACATTTACGTAGGATCTCGGAGAGGGTTTAAGTCCTTTAAAAACTGCTTTGCAACAAACAGCGACCACCATATATAAAGGTATATTTTTCAAAGCATTCACTTTAGAGATAGAAAAACGTGAAGAGAGCATATATACATATTAAGACCAACACGTGTTTCGCCCAAAAACTGTGGATCACCAGGGTTAGTTGACTGCGAATCGCTTAGTGATATTTTCGTCGGACTTAATTTAAATTATATCCTCCACGTTGCAGTCCACGCCCGTTTGCAATTTTAATTATGTTATATAATGAAACTACAATTTTCTTTAGGCTGGATTGATCATTAATTATCAGATACCCTATATATACTCTTTAACACAAAACATAATTTTGGGACAAAAAATAATTACGTCATTCATATATAACATTTAATTAAGTTTTTTTCACTAAATGCTTTGTTGTATCATGATGGCCAAATAATAATCACACTCATTTTGTTCTCATTCATAACATTTTAAATGAACTTATTCACTGTGACGAGACGCAAGATAATTAAGCCCTGTCGAAGTAATACGTGGTCACATTATATTGTGGAATGGACCATTGGCGTCGGTGTCACGAGTGAAGTAATTGACATCACGTGGCTGTTCAAACGATTGGCCTTACTGACATCGACTGTCAACTGAAGTGTATCTGGAATTTCTCGAGAAAACAATTTTAATACGACTGTTCAGGCTTTCATGCTGTCAAAATGCCAGTTAAATGTGTTTTAATTTGAAAGCAGCGAAATGAAATAAGGGTGGATTAATTTTGATGCTTATGTTATTACGAATAAACCTGAATGTTTGCACGAGTGTATATTTGTATAAAGATTATCCTTTGAAAATGACAAGTACTACTAAGATTAATATAACTTAAATTATATGTTTTGCCTTAAATTACAAGTACTTTATTTTTTATAAACGTAACATAGAATACTTTAAAGGTGATTATAAAAGCCTTACCTAAACAATCTAAAGGGAGTCCGTGCTCATACAGCAGGGTGCGAAGCATTTACCTTTAATTTTATTTCCAAAATTTTATCTATGATACTTTTTGGTCAGTTCATTTTTAAAAAATAATACAAATATAAAAAAGTCTATAATAAAAACTAAGTCCGAAGCATATAAAGTAAGAATCATTCCTGGGCTGTTTTATTCGTATAGTCTAAAACTTTGTGGTACGCCCTACATCAGAGTTTAATTAATCGTTGCTTTTACTTGTTAATTAAATGTATATAATAGTGTCGGAAAATAAGTAAATTCAATAAGATATTTATATAATGACCAAATCACAAAACATATTTACAAATAATAACATTCAACATCTAACTCACCTACAAGGGATTACAATTCTAATCTTGGTGCTTATTTACGCTATATAAAGAACCTATCTGCAAAATTTAAGGATTATAGGTTCAGCGATTACGGCTGTGCTGATCTATGAGGCTGTCAGTCATTTTATACTTTTATACCTATTATGTAGATGGTTAAGTACCATCGAAAAAAAGTTTTTTAATGAACCAGATAGACTCGTAAATGACAGAAAGAGCGAAACATTCGCACAGATAAGATGTCAATGCCTTTAAAATTTACATAACAGAAAGAGTGTTGATTAGTCTTTAATAACTCTCATATTTCGCCCTCAAATAATTCGGGACTTTAATTGTTATTAGATTATGTCAGTTATTAGAAATATTGTCGTTAAAAGTATTAAGCATTGAAATAGAACTAAATCTCGTAAAGCAGTTGTAGTCTATCGGATGGAGAGACGTGGTTGCCGACTACTCTAACCGTTGCAACGTACGCACTTCAGGAGTTGCAACTTATCTATATGCGACCTCAGATAAGGCCTAATTTCTGTTAAATTGAAACTCAAGTTTCAAAATCAAAATCAAAATCAAAATATTTTAATTTAAAGTAGTATCTATACAGAACTCTTTTTGAACGTCAACTACCACCAACTCGTAAGTCGTTTCGTTTTGGAGAAGAGTCGGCGAAAGAAACTCCTAAACACACATATTTGGATGCGGAGGTCCGAGAAGCAATCTATCGTGCAATGATAGATAAGAATTTAGACCAGTTTGAGGTTAGATGAAGATGTATATAGTTTGGAGTGACCACGTAACATCAGATGGTCTCAACGTTAACTTGTTATTTTTTAATTAAGATGGGTTAAAACTTTTTACTGCGCATAAAAATTCTTATCAGCATCAAATAACAGCGGTATGTCTTATGGCACCCAAAAAATTGAGATATCTTTTGTGTTTTTGGAATTACCTTTTAACGTAAAATTCAACCTTTGTGCTACCGTAATAACACTTCATATCCCTCAATTTCTTTAAATTAATTAACTTTTCAGACAAGTACCCGGAAAAGATTGTATATATACAATATTTTATTTATCTTTATCTTTTTTATGAGGAAATAACTTATACTATATAATCCTTATGGTATGTATATGTTTACGCTGTTGGCATATAAGGATGAAATTACAAGTTCGTAGTCGGGGGTCCGAACTGGTCTATCTCGTACGATTTCCAAATTGCATTAGAAATCAATTTTAGCTTACTGTAACAATCATGATAAATGAGGATACCTAAGTGCTGAGGAGTTTTCTCCGAAATTCTCAACGCGCGTGAATACTGACATTTTGCACTTGTAAGACACAAAACTAACGTTTTCATTGTGAAAGAAGACCTGAGTTCAGCTGTGGTTCAGTTCTTCAAATTAGCAGCTTATTATAAAGTCTTAAAATTTTCCTTTTATGTCACCAAGCAGGTTATTTTGCATAGTCCATTCTTCGGTAAACAATTAGGGTACATTCACAAAAACTGTCATCAAATACAGTTTTCTATACAGCCGCGACACGTAGCAGGAAGCGTCCAGTGTCACGGAGCAATTCCGAAACGACAGTCCCATTCATTGACCGCCGACCCTCGTGGCTATGACGTCATTCCGATAAAGAAACTGCAATGGTCACTACAGTACATGTTTGTAGTCAAGTGATAAAATGAACAGATGAGACAAAACTTTTATATGTATTGTGTATTTACTCTACAGTTGCATGACTCGTGGTCAGGAGTAAACTGCGTTGGCCGTAATTCGTAATTCATAAAATGTATATTAAAAATCATTAAAATCGGTCAAAACATTCAGAACAAGAATTAATTACACTTGCGCATCGGAATTTGATGACACTTCGCAATGACATTAGTTTGAACTTGTAGGTTCTTTTATAGTTAAAGACGACAGGGTCCCGCAATACTGACCTGATCATATATATCCGCGCCGCAGTTAAAGTGTTAAGAGAATCGCGGAATGCTTCACAAGGTCCCATTCTACCTCACAACCATTCCACATACATGTGGAGTACCGCTACGAAGCAAGTTCATTGAGAGTATGTTTATGTGAATACAAGAATGAACTCCTAACAATCGCCTGCACTCCATCATTTTAATGGATAAACACGTCTCAGTAGCTAAAAGTAGAATTGCTTCGGCCTTTATAAAAACCCTCTTATGGCCTCAACACACAAGGCTAGTAAAATACGAACGTTTTATATATAAAATAAATTTATACTACAATAAAATATGAACTTACCACCTTTATACGAGTATATAAAAATAAATCTATACTAATACTAAAAAGCTCAATGGATTTTTTGGCGTTTGATAGCCCATCTATTGGTAAAAGTTTACGCGAAGGATAATATATAAAATACATATATAAAAAGTAAATCTGTACGAATATTGATACGGTGACACATTTTTTTGTTTGTTAGGAGCAGCAACGTACGTATTGTTATTAGAAAATAAAATACGTGTATATCTTGGTTGAATATGTAAACAATACAAATATACAAAAAAATTAAACGAGCTACTTTTTTAATAACCTTGCGAGGACAGGCAGGACTTTAAAGAATCTTGTTATCGTGTGTTATCCGGTTAGACGAATTGCTTAAATTCCTTTAATTAATTATGGGATTACACAATCCCTTAAAGGCAAGAAAGTCATAAACATTGCGATGTTAATAAGGCAATGGGTAAAAAGCACTTGTTTGGATCGATGTAAAAAATTGTTGGTTTAACACGCGTTTTATGGCAAATTTTACATAATTCTGTAAATTCTAAAAATTTACAAAGTTGACACAGTATTTCGTAAACATACTTCTTCGTAAAAATCTTTACGCATTTTTTTTCTGTATCTTGTGTCTTGATGTACTGGCTCTATGTGTACTGGCCTCTTGGTCTCGTTGTGAGTAGCCCTGACTGTTAAGCCGGCAGTTCGATTCCCACGAATGACGAATATTTATATGATGAGTGCGAATTAATTTATTGACTAGGCGTAAAATTATCTATTTAAGTATGTATCTATATATTAAAGAAAAAGATAGACGCACAGCCGAAACCGCTGAACTTAAGAGTCCTAAAAATTTGCACAGAGGTTCTTGCTTCTTGGTTCGGATGTGAGTGCTAAGAAAGAAACTTGAACATCCCATCGGTAAGAACTAAAATAAGTGTTGACAGATTGTATGAAATTTGGTCGGTTTGGTAGACATCCGAAATTGTAGATTTACGCTCATGGTTAAAGATGCTTATTGATTTTGGGAGTTCTAACACTAAAGATTGAAAGATTGTACGAAAGCAGATAAAACAGAAGATGTTTTTAATACATTGTTGATCCAAAATTATAAAAATAACAATAGGATTGCGTGGAATGTTTTCTGCTATGGACTTCTGCACAAGCAAAGTCGCAGGTAAAAGCTAATACAAATATGCATATGTCAGTCAGATTCACCGCAGTCTCTACTATACTATAGTAGGTTCTGTATACTTCACTAGGTAGATTCCATGCTCTACCTATTTAGGGATCAGATGCCTGTGTATAAGTTGTCTCAAACATTTATGATCACATTTGTAACTCCTAAGACGGAAACTTTACTCCAAAGTGGCTTAATTATTAGCACCTGCTCTACTAAGCAAGACACATGTAAGGAAGTTAAGGTATTCCAGTCGGAATTAAGTTTTTTTGCACTATAAACTGTACTACTTTAGTAAAACAGGTGCAATGTTACTGTTAAACTCCTTAATTATTTTAATTAAATTTAATAAGAAAAAAAAACCATAAATAGTTCAAAGTATTTTTTTACAGTTTGTGATAAAATTATAGCCTAATAGTTATAGTGTAACTATTAAGTTTTAGTTGTTCATTTTATGTCGGAAGAATAGTAAACGAGCAGGCCACCGGATGTTAAAGGGTATCTACAGGTCATAGACATTCACATCAAACTGCAAACGGAACTAAAGACCTGTCTAATGTCATGCATACTCCTGAAGACTGCTCCAGTATAGGCAGCTGACATTAATTTGACAGCTAGATTGTGTTATTGTACTAAAAACATATTTTTATCCTTTATTTTTTCTTCCTGCCCAATAAAATTAAAATCCATTACTATATAGGCTACACTGAGGCTACAAACTGTGCCAATAAAATAGACATATGTTTATTTATACATACATTCATACCTGGTCCAAAGCTTGTGTTGATGATAACTGATATTCAGAGTTAAGCAAAATCTGATGCGTCCGGGAGTAGGAGGGTGGTAACCCATCCGACTAATGGCGAAATTTTCATATCGATTTCTACATATATACTTTTCAAGCATTAATCTTCTTCTACAACGGATAAAAAACTGAGTATCATAGGACGTATAGAAATCGAAATCAAACCTAGCAAACAACGCCCGCCCGAACGCGCCGTGTGGCTGACACACAGACGGTCCCAGGTTCCATTTCCGGTTAGGCCGACATCTGAAGAATTAATTCAGATTGCTATTTTGGGTCTGGGTGTTTGTGTAATCGTCTAGTTATGTGTCCATGCCATCTACGAGACAAATAACTCTAGCGTGGGAAAGCCAGTTTCGAAATTAACTATGTGAATTAAGCCTTATTTTCAGAGAAATCGTACTTTAGAGGGCTGAAGGTATTTTATCAAGTCGAATCGTTTTATGGCTTTCATTAATGAACTCTAAAGATCTCGAAACTGATAAGGTACGAGATAAAAATGCCGACACGTTCGTAAACGACCGTTAAAATAATACACTTTGTTTCGCTTGTGAAATAAATTTGTCGGAATGCTTCATTCGAGGTGAAAATTTGTGCCGAAAATAGCGAGTCTGGTTACATATAGGGTTCAAACCATAGGGGGCATACAAAAGATGCTATTTTTACAATGTTTTTCAGTTCGATTATTAGTCACACATAATCACATTAAATAGTAATCTTTTTATAATTTGTAGTGCATTAACAAAAATGGAAAAAATAGTCTCATATCCGGAACCTCACAAAATAAAAAAAGTATAACACGAACAAAGCGCAATGACATAATCTGAAGAGAATTTAATACAATTTCATCTATGTGTTCCTAAATATAAAATTAATTAACAAATAATTGATTTTTGTTCTGTGTCTTTAAGGTTCCCTCCAATTAATTATCAGTCGTTCAGGTGTCGGTTTATTTTTTTTTATAACAAAATGCTTTTGATTGCCGCTTTTAATTGTGTCCATTACTATCAATCATCGTAAAATGTAAGTTTTTACGATACTAAAATGCATGTAAACTCATTTACGGAGAAAATTACATTTATAGCCATAAACTGTTCACAAAATAAAAGTTACCAGTACCTCAAAAGCGTATTTTTTATGTGAGAAGAGCAGCAAACGAGTATGCAAACCACCAATGCTAAGAAGTCGCAGCCCATAGACATCCACGTACAACCACATATACAACTGAAATCCTATCTGAACTCGAACGTAGATACGTTGCTACTCCTGAAGAGTAAGATGATTGCTTCACTTATAGCCGGCAACCGCACCTGTCCAACCGAAACAAAAGTGATGCTTTACTGCGAATTATGAGGGCGGCGGTGGTACCTCCCCGGTCGAATTAGAGTTCTACCACTTTTGCATTTTAGTGTAATTCTGTCTAGTGCCCTTTCTTTTTCTTAAAGTATTTCATAACTTAAAAACCAATTATTATTCTAATGTTTTCTTTATTATCATAAAAGTATTGATATGTATTGATCACTTGTCCTCATAGAACCTTTTAATACTTTCGTTGTATATTTCGAACAGTTTACTGTCTTGGCAGAAATATAGCCATCTTTAGGCATTCTAATTTTTCCTCAAGTACAATTAAATAATATGTACTAACAATAAAGTGAGCTAAAACAGTCATTTATATAGTCATATTATCCTCATTTTATTGTTAAATGAATTATAAAAATCAGTATTCTGATTTTTCTTTTGAATTAATTTATTTTATTCAAACAACATAAACAAACAGTTTTTCGGCAATAATCTTAAAACGAATAATAATAAAAGCTTAACATAAACAATCTAAAAGGAGTCCGAACCCATTCGGCATAGTTTCAAGAACGCTATATGCATTCCCGCGTTGAATAACAATCGCAATTCTCTACGCGAGATATGAATCATCCCTCTGGTCACCGGCGGCGTCGATCAAACGTAAATGAAACATTAATTAACATTTTTTAAATACTGCGTTGTTTTAAGACAAAATTTTGTGGAGAGTTTCTATGGAAATCTTTTTTATGGACGCTTAAGAGAACAAAAGTATTCTTAAAATATTAGGCTGGAAAGTAGTTGTACCTTATTTAATTTTAACTTGACACTATATTATTTTTTTTACACTTAAAACATCGCGTGATTTAAAGACATTACTTAGCCGGCAAAATGTTTGTATTCAATACTTTCGACCAAAATAAATTACTTCAACGTAGTTTATTTCGATGTAAAAGTAACCAGTTACCGTTCGAGTACTGAAATTGTACCTTTAAATCAGTGTTGTTCTCTCGTAAATATACTGCAAATTCGCCACTAATTGTAAGGAGAGATACGTGAACTTGTTATAAAGATTCGCAATATTTTTATTTTTGGAAGGTGTTAATAATACTAATACTAATATAATTACTATGTGGTGCAGGTGATTTCGCACGTCTTAATTGCTGCTCTTCTGCATTATTTTATAAATAATTAGTGACCCGGCCCTGCGTCGTTCGGAGAATAGGTTATTATACTTACGTTATTTTTCTGTCATACATGCATCCAATCCTTACCTAGTTGCGAAAATAATTAGAATCATCTATTTCGAACAACAACTGAATTACTATATTGAATTTGACTATTTAACTTCTCGCCCAATTTACAAAAAACTTAACTTATTATGCACCAAGACCTTGTTTTGGAAACCTGTGAGAAAATCCGTCCAGTACTTTATGAGTGTATCGTGAACAAACAGACAGACACACGCGACGGGGGAATTTATTTTATAAGAGTTGTACATCTTGTTTGGTATTATGCAGCTATTAGATAAATAGATGATATTCCTGAAAAACAGGAAGGAGTTCCGTTTTACGAAAACCATCAATTCGATAACGACATTCGCTAAATGAGCCCGTACCTAATAAACCTAATTTAACCGTAATTAGGAATAAAGAGACATCCGCAATATGTGGTAATGTTAACATCCTTATGGCTTCAAACTATCGTCACAATATATTTCCCTTATAACATGAAGAAAAAACTAATGTATGTATGTAGTATACATAAAAATACCAACAACAACAATAATACCAACAGCCTAACATTCAGACTTCTCATAAGGGGTCTGGAATACGAAACCAACGTTTACTAGGAATTTATATTAGCAATATTTTTTTACAGATTAGTTTAAAAAAAAGGCAGACGAAAAACATGAACGAAAGCCATGACCCTCGCCTGTGGACATTTACAACACCAGAGGTGTCATCAATACATCTTGAGCTTTATTAGATCCTTCGATTTTCTACGAATAAGTCACCAGATTGAAAGCAGTAACTCTCGCCTAGGAATCGCAACATTGGAATGGACGCTATTGATTCGCCGAATTTATTAATGATCAACAATAATAATTAATTAGGACTTGCTTTAAAATGAAAGAAAACGCCGTGAGTAAACCCGCAGCTGGGCTAAGCTGAGCGTTATCCATAACGTCTACACCGACTAATCTGTATTTGATAAACATGGTGGTACTATGGCCTGATCTTCTCTATCTGAGAAGAGGCCTGTTTCTAACAGTGGGATAGTAATAGATTGATGACGTCAATGTAAACCACTGTCTATAATAAAGCTGATAAAAATAGGCTATTACACTTCTTACTATTTACTTCTTATTTACAAATGCTCGTTTAAGTACTTTTGGACTTGGAAATTGATTAAATGGACTTTTGGAAAACGGACATAAGATCCAAAATAGATTGAACGCAGAGTCCTTGTTTTATAACTACTTGGGTATCATAATGGTAAGTACTTGTTGAACAATAAAACTCACTTCTCGGACACTCTTGAATCTCTTGACACACATTTATTCGATTGAATCTTTATGTCAATCTTGTGAATTCCGATGCGACTCAAGCATCTTTTGTTGCTACTCATGTATAATTTTTATCTTAACCATCATTCAATATCTTTATTATCATCTTATTTTATTAGCCCATAACTACACCAGTATTTTGAAAGTAAGAGTTGCATCATTCAGTAATACAACAGAAGATATAATTTTAAAACAATTCACTGGAGAAATATTGTTATAATATGATATTTCTAAAAGATTTAAAAGTTGGTAGAACTGTAGTTCGACCGGGGAGGTACCACCACTGCCTTCATAATCCGCCGTAAAGCATTACTTGCGTTTCGGTTGGAGAGGTGCAGTTGCCGGCTACACTTTGAAGAGATCATCTTAGTTCTCAGGAGTAGCAACGTGTCTACATTCGACCTCAGATATGATTTCAGTCGTGATTGTGGTAGTCCGTGGATGTCTATGGGCTGCGACTACCGAACGTCAGGTGGCTTGCATGCTCGTTTGTTACTCTTCTCACATAAAAAAATATATTTGTGAACATTAAAATATTAAATTAAATTTGAATCATTAAACTGAACTGTGCATAATCCATCCTTATAAATGAATAGTTTGAAGGCAAGTAAAAGACAAAATCCAAATACCAAATACGCTCACTAGAAACGGTTTCATCTATGGAGAGATAGCACAAGATTCTTCTAAGCGATAAAAAAAAAGTTAACACTAAACAAAATTTTACTTTAAGTAATATAAAAAAAAATGTTTTACCGTATGTAGGTTTAATCCATAATTGAAATGCAAACGAAAATCGACCTTGTTACGTATGTTTTAAGATAACATTTGCATGCACTTGTTTTTATGTGACAGGCGGCGGTCGTTACTGTCTGCTAGACAAAATTTGTGGTTGACACTCATTTATTCTATTCCTGCCCAGTTCTGTTTCACAATAGTGCTCATAAAGCACGGACGAGAGAGGAGTAACAAACTAATGAATTTACTTCACAAAAAAATTTAAACTGCAAGACACACACGGGTAAGGCCAATTTGGTGAACGAGATTTCTCTCATTGCCATCTTTGGGATTCGACAATTGCTCGCTGTATATAATTTTCCACCTTGTCAAGTGTGGAAAGTTTATAAGTACATACTTTTGTTTAAATTAGACATCTACTGAAGTATTAATGAAAGGTAGATATTAGTTTATTGATTACTTGTTTAATTTGTGATTTTATACGTGTTACTTCTATAAAAATTATAAAAGAAAATCCCCTGACGCGTCTGTCTGTCTGTTCGTGATAAACTCAAAAAGTATTGGACGAATTTTCTCACAGTTTCCAACAACAGGTGGAATGATTCGTGAGGAAGGTTTTGGTGCAAGTTTTTTTTTGGACATTGGGCGAGAAATTAAATAGTTAAATTCATGTTTCCAATTGTTAGTTTTTGCAATTATGTAATAACTAGGTGTATGTATGAAAGAAAAATAATGTAAGTAAATATAAACTCTAATACCCGAGCGAAGCAGGGCCGGGTCGCTAGTATTATATAAAATAGTCAACACACAACTAAACAAATTCAGTACGAAAATAATAATATGAAACATATTGTCGATAAGTTCTTGTAAATATATAAAATTTATAGATTTTTGATAAACGCATATCTTTGGTATTGCCAATTCATACCTTTTATATTACTGTCCGATATAATCTTCATTACAAAGACGTATTCATTTATAAAAGTGGTTGTTTTCAGAATGAACCAGTCATTTCGTAATCAAGTATGTACATATTTTTATACATAATTTTTGTTTCTACTGCACGAAGCACCAAAAAGATTTTCTTATTGTACGAAGGTTAACTGGGAATATGTATTATATTTATGTCCACGTATATATTTATAATTTTGTATAAGGTACGAAAAATTAAATAAATATGTATGGATAAATCTATTTTGCCATTACTGTGGACGGGCTTAGCAAATTAATTGATCTAAAGAGTTAATGTCAGGTCGAGACAATTTATTGACTGACATATAGACTAGATTAATGTTGTTTCTAACGATAAAATCCTCTTGGAAGTCATTCAGGTTAGGACAACTATCAATGAAACTCAGACGTTTAATGGCCAATGAAATGATAATCATGCTGATTTCAAACAGTTTATGCATGGTTTATGTCTTTTGCACGCAACTTTATTATGCGCGTATGTCGGCAAGTCTTTTATCTCCAAAATTTTAATTGGAAAAAATGTTGTAAGGTAAACATGAATTGGTTAACATCCTATTTTTAAATGTATGAAATATAAAACAGGCTTTTGATCATTAGTAAAATATAATGTTTGAGACAGCAAACAATTATTAAACAAATACAATGGTCACACGATTCATATTGTTAATGAACTACGCGTGATTTAAAATGCAAATAATAAAATAAATCATAAAAAAATATTTAAAAAAGACTATAAAACTAATAACAAAGTACAGAATCCGCTGTATAAATTCTTGAATCGAATTCATTCTATGGTATCGGAAGCAATTTAAATTACGTTATATCTTGAAAAATATTTCTGTGTAATAGCTTTTTCCTAAAATGTGTTATCGGCTATCAAATGTAATCAACGTCTCGTTTTACAGTCACTGGTTTATATAGTTTAGGACCATCAGGATTAAAGCATTTTAAAACGAAGCGATTCCAGAAAAGGTTATTGATCATTTAATGTTATTAGAACACGTGTTTAGCATTGTACATGTGTGTGAAAATATGATGCTAATGACATTTTAGGGTCGGTAAATATATTATGCAAATGATTATTAAAAAAACTATTCTGTTTATTATTTATAATCTAGGAACAAAACATAGAAAAGATCTTTCACCTTAATTGACTACAGTATCGTGGATTAGTATAAAGATTAATCTGGATGTTACAACTCATTTTACTGTTTTGATATATATGTTTTAAATATTAGTAAGTAATATTAAAATGTTTATAACATTGATAAATTAATTAGGAATCAAAATAATTCTTATATTATCATATTTGCTGGAAGGTACTTAATCTACCGGATACACATTATTGGAGGCGACCATCTTAGTCCTCAAGAGCAGGAACGCATCCGCGTTCATCCTTAAGTAGAACTTCTGTTCTATTTGTGGTTGGACGTGATTGTCCATGGACTACAGTGACCACTTAACATCAAGTGGCCTGCATGCCCGTTTCTTACTCTTTCATAATAAAAAGTAACTCTTAAAGTTATACTGTACTTTGATGTCTCAGAAACACAATTTTTAAATTTAAGTTACAACTTGACATTGCATCAATGTTTCAAACTAACATAATTCTAACGAGGAAATTAAAAAATAAGTAGAACGGGTAAAAATTCAAGGTTTTTCATAGTGGAAAAGCTATAAAAAAGCTGTAAAGCGTTCTAATTTCAATGATAATGCAACTTACGTCCCTATACGTGCGTAACGATAAGGCCAATCAGGAAGGTTATCTGGTCACCTTGAACCAGCACAACACTACTTTTGACAGTATTTCAGAAATGATTAACGAATGCTAATGACTGAAGAATGTATACGGGCAGTTTATCTAGATCCATCATTTAATGATCGCGATAACCGAGTATGTCTGAAATTCAAAATAGTTTTTTTAATTATGTCGTTTCTCAAACTCACGACGTAAAAGTATTTTGTACGGTATGGAAACCAAATGAATGGCTCTGAAGTAATTGCATGGTTATTACGTATCATAATGTATGTGTATTATGACTAGAGAAAATGTACTTTAATTAATGAATTAATGAATACCTCTTCAATATGTACACCACCATTAAAATATTTTTATGGTATGGAACATGATATATTTGTTATAATAATTTTTTTATAATAAACTACCTGGCCCAGCTTCGCTCGGATAATAGTTTAAATTTACCTACATCATTTTTCTTACATGCATCTAGTCATCCAGTAATCTAACTATTTAATTTTCGCCCAATTTACAAAAAAAAAAAAACTTAACTATGCACCAAAACCTTTCTCTGGAATCACTGTACCTGTTGTTGAAAACTGGGAGAAAATCCGTCCAGTACTTTTTGAGTTTATCGCGAACAGTCAGGCAGACGTGACGGGGGACTTTGTTTTAGGATATTTATAGATAATACAAACTTCAATTTAAACTATACTCACTTAACATTGGCGAGTTAACTATCATTCAATACCTTGCAGTGCGTGAGGTATAAACAGAAGAGATAATAATAGACTTTAAGAGTTGTTAAATAACTCGTTCTCCGACTATTTTCTGGATTCCTGGCTCTTGGGATTATATATATAAATAAATATCTAGTAATGTTTGTTCCAGGGATTTAGTTTGGCTTATTCTTTCTTTATTTACTGTCTTGGGCATTGGCTTAAAGCCAATATAATTATCAACTAATTTTCTACATCAGTCTATTCTAAAGTATCTTTTTTTCATGTGAGAATAGTGGCAAACAAGCATACAAACTACGTGATGTTAAGTAGTCGCAGCTCATAGACATCCACGTATAACCACAAATACGACTGAAATCTTATCTGAGCTCGAACGTAGACACGTTGCTACTCCTGAGGACTAAGTTGATTGCCTCGACTCAAAGTGAAACCGGCAACCGCACCTTCTAATCGAAATATAAATAATGTTTTACGGCGGATTATGAGGGCGCCGGTGGTACCTTCCCGGTTGGTTCCAACTATGGTTCTCCTACCTTTAAATTTTCTTATAATTAACTTAACATTTATAGGGATACTATGATATATTTATTCATCTAAGATTATTATGAATATTATTATAATTCATATTCTTCCTTTTCAATGTTATGTTCCTTTTTTGTAAGTTTTAAAATTACGTTACGATCATTTTTATGCGCACTTAAGACTATAGTCAAGTGTTTTTTCGTGAATAATTAGTGTCTTGGTCGCAGGTTTACGTAATTCCGTCTTGTTTGTTTATTTAGATTAACATGTTGTTAAGGATGCAAAATTACCGAAACTAACCCTCCCGCATGAAAGCCTCGTGCATACTAATAGCCAAATTTGAATTCATTGTGTCAGTTACAATATTAACTCTTTTTCAGCAATAGCAATTTAAGTACAGCCGCCATGCGAATACAAATTGTTCTTAAATTTAGTTAATAATTTATTCCACAGTAAACAGACACTAATCTTCTACTTTATGGTAACGTATTTTATTTTTGATGTCAGAATAACAAAGCGAAATTGGCGTTTTATACCATTTGTAAAAATTTACACATTATTGGAGGCGACCATCTTAGTCCTCAAGAGTAGGAATGCATCCGCGTCCATCCTTAAATAGAACTTCTG
>DWON01002608.1:0-20103 GCA_018251015.1 Phocides pigmalion okeechobee
AGACGCGACATTAAAAGACAACGCTGGCGGATTATTTTGTTCTACCCACCAACATATTAACAAGGATTGAACAGTGCGTAATAAAAGCAGCAGCATGTATATTAAAAAAAGCCAGGACTTAAAATTGGTTACAGTTAAAATGTATGATTTTTCGTGTATAAGCGGCTTTTTTTGCTTAACGCGGCTGACTCGTAGCGCTTTCCCAATCCGGATACGCCGCCCTCCCGGAATAAGCCCTCCACGCTTCCGCATTTAAATTGCGTACGCCACCAACAAATCCGGTACAAACATATATTAGTTCAAAAATCTTGACACCGGCTTGAGTTTTATTAACGTTATACCCTACCTGTTGTAACAGGAAATTGTCGGAAGCCTACAAATATTTAACGTGTTTCTCTATTTTGTGTGACCTTTGATATGTTCTTTTTTAAATTTGCGTAAAATATATGTATGAAGTTTACTTATGTATCTAATATAATCGGTAATCTGGAAAGCAGTTTTAAAGCTAATCTAAAATACTTACAAATAAATAGAAGTTAATATTATCTGAATTTACATTAGGATTAAATAACGGAAAATGTTCCATATCTGAAATAATATATAGCATGTTATTCCAACATAAAAAGAAAGTAATTTTTAAACCTATTTTTAAAAATTCCTTTATTGGATATGTGATACAAATATATGTATAATAAGTATATGCATTATAAATTTCTTTGTCTTTGAATATATATGTATGTATGGACTAATTTACTTATCTTTGCGATATTACCAAAGCATTACATAGCAGTTTTTTAATTTGATAAAGTAAATGTAACATCGTATGTTCCCTGCAGCCCAGGGACCTTTGTGACTAACCTCAACACAAATCCGGCCTGACGTCGTGTACAGGTGGGTTACTCCTCAGAGCTGTCATGATAAGAGTAGTCGCTAATCGCACATCTCTAATCAAAACACAAAGACTGCTTTACGTAGGAGTATATTAGTATTAGTAGTAATATTTTTCTAACATTATGCGAGCAGTTTATAAAACACACTTTCTAAATTTCGTGATACACGGATAGACGGATATGATCAAATTAATCGTTTTAAGACATTTCATTGCGAACCTTTAAAAACTGACGCAGGTAGGTGTGGTTGGGGCGACTTTCGAACAGATGCAAAAGTATATTTGTAAAATACTACATTATAAATTCCCTAAAGTTATCTGCTAAATCACGTAATTTCCGGGACACCGGAAATCATTCTTTCTCATTATTCCATTACTCATAAATTATAATGTTGTATTTACTCGTATATCTTTCATCTTTTTCTTATACAAAATGTCAGTAACAAACGAACATGCAGTCCATCTAACAATAAGTGGTCTTGCCGTCCGTGAACATCTGTAACCAATTCCATAAAGAACAAGAATGGCAACCACATAACTCAAACCGGAACACAGAACCTGCATCACGCCGAATTACAAGGATATCAGTTTTAACTCCTATTAAGCAATTGTTGCACCTAACTGTGTATTTTAATTTATGTTATTGTCTTTTTTGCGTTCTGTTACTTTATGACAGATTGTAAAAATTAACACGTAAAATAAGCAGTTTTAACAAAGAATAAAAATGATGTAATCTAATTCGAGGCTCCGCGTTGTGCATTCTTTTTAGGGGCATAAAATATTAAAAGCTCCGTCGGTGCCTGTACGAAATGGCTGATAATTCCATTTGGCGATAACGCAGAGTGCTCTATCTGCTCAAACCTATAAAATGAAACTTCAACGGGTTATTACTAACTTTGTGTATAAATACGACTCAATGCAACAATATACTTCACAACAAGTTGTTGTTACTACATTGAATCACTTTTAATCTTAATTTTTAGATTGCGTATTTCAGCCAAACCTACCAACCAATCAAAAACATTTTTTTTTTCTATTCGCCCAAGCAGTGGCACGGTTTATTTTTTAACGAATACATCGTTTTATAGCTACGAAATATTGATACTAACTGACAATTCCATTCGGTGATAACATAGAATACGAGTATCTATTTTGACCCATAAAATGAAACACCTCCAGACTATCTTTATGTATAAACACGGAGATACAACCTTTATCAATCGTCTCTATGGGAAAGTTATGGATCAAGTTGTTCATAGCTGGCTATGATAAAATTATAATAGCTTTACATTGTAGTAGAAAGTGTTAATTTCGGCCCTTTTGGTAACCACAGCACTACATATAGCAAGAAGGAATTTTTCGTTTCTGTGGTAAGGCTTGGTTGTAAAGTCACTTGCATATGAATTTGCAATTTTCATTTAGTAAAAAAAATACTTTATTTAAGGCAATGAAACATGTTGCTTATATTAATATACCGATACATTTTACTTGAAGTGTATGTAATTCTATAAGCACCATGTCATATTGCTTAAAAAAGATTCAAGTTTTTTTCTTAAATTGAATTATTTTAAGCAAAAAACAGGTACAAAAATCTTTGCGCTGTGAGTTTCCTCACTTACTTTCGCTTTGAGAGACTTAAATACATAATTAAGCTAGCTTTTTGAGACTTAGGGCTTCGCGCCTCATAAATATCTGTAATAAGTTATTCAGAGGTCTAGCCTTCGATAGACAAAACTTTAGTAGAGCTATGCCAGAACGTAAAACTTCATTGATAACACAGTTGTATTTTTTATGTAAGAAGAGTAAACAAGCATGTAAGCCATCTGATGTTAGGTAGGTTGTCACTGCAGCCCATGAACATCCAGATATAACTTTACTTTTACACAATTCTAGTTAGTTGTATGAAAATCGATTTTTCAGGCTATCTGCATCTGAGTTGGGGTCCACGGTTTGAATAACATTAAAATAATTCACACTCAATTCGTGGTTATTATATATATATGAAAAATAAATGCCTAAATAATAATTTCGCAATCAAAATACTCTATGATCCGCGGTATCATAAGCGTAATGGACGCGTACAAGAGAGAGTACATAAATACTGACACCAAAAGCAGAAATCAAATTTAGATCACAGCAGTAGAGCGAACCTGGAACCTTCTGCTTATCAGATAGGTATGGCGACAGCTGCGCTACGCAGGTCGTGAACACTCGATAACATTCTCAAGAACTCGCTAAAGTCTACCAATCCGTATTTGCCAACAATAGCGACCTAAACCTTTCCGACCCTAAGAATAGACGAATAAATTTATTTGTCTACTTGTTCACTCGTTACTGGTACTTTATCTAGCTAGGGATTCTTTAACTGATTTAAAAAAAGAGGCCATTCTCAAATCGTTTGCATTTTTTACGTTTGTTAGCCCAAAACTCTACCATATATCAACCGATTTGAAAAATATTTTTTGTTTTGTGTAAATATGCTTCGCATTCAGATCTCTATTAAATTTAAATAGAAAGTGGATCTATGAGTGGAAAAATATGAGATGAGGTTCTGTCTTATCTGTATTCAAAATTATAATTGAAGGATGTATCTATGAAGAATATATAGAATAAATAAAAATATGTTTATTAGAAATTACCATCTCAAGGGACATAAGATATGTAATGTGGCAGAAGGCGGTGTTTTTAGTTAAAAATATTTTTTACTAAAAATAAATTATTTATGATCGCTTCTCCAGATCTTAAGCTCTTTAGCCGACTAAACGCTTCGACTTCATATAGATTAGTAATTCGATGTCTAGGGTTACCTATAATCTTGCTTAACGTTTATAAATAGCTCCACCTACAATAGGTGGAAAGGCTAACGTTCGACAGCAAAAAAGCTTCGTCATTTCAGGTTAAAAAGGTCAAAAGCCACTTGAATATATTCGTTCCTCGAGCGCCGTTTCGTGTATCGATCAAATTACTCGTCCCTAGTATTCGCGATAAAAAGGCGTATTCTACTAGTTATCTGCTAATGAACGGTACTATTATAGATTGGTTATTACGGTATGCTTTCATTTATTAAATGTTAAAGCGGCGTGGTCTAGTTAGGAGTTTCAGCTTAGACTAACTCGTTTTAAAGATCTTGTAGACGAACCCACTAGACCGATTTTGATAAATGAGAGAAAAGTTATAGCATCTTTGCTGTCTAGTTAGGTAGGTTAGCGTTATTGATGGTGTATAAGTTGAGTGAAAATTTGATGAATTACAACGTACGTACCAAAATTTGGATGAATTATAATATTATAGATACCTACCTATTCCAGTGCAAACGTAATATATTTAAGTAGATGTTTTAAGCTATTGTTTTTTTTCTACAATATATTATTATTTACGTTTCTGAAATTTTGCTTTACAATGCGATACAATGTTCTTTGCAGTAATGATTCGTTAACAACAACTGTATTTTGTATGCATGAGTTGTTCGTTTTATTAATTATTCCTGCTGTGTTTTCATTTGTTGGTGAAATATTTTTTATTGTAAGTACAATACGCATCAGGGATATATATAGGTATTTCCGCAATCACATATTCTTACTATAAACTAGATCTTTTACATTATTCTTTACTTATAAAAGGACATAAAGACCGAAGCAAAATAATGTAATTAGAGGCCGAGTATAAAACCTTACATAATAATGTAAATAAAACTCTTTGTGAGTAATTTCATCACATTTACTACAAAATATTAAATAATGTACGAGCATTTGACTGTGTGTGCATTATAGAGTCCCTCAAGGTAGTGTGCTTGGGCCTACCTTCTGATCTATATAAACGATTTGACTAATACGATTTTAAAGAATGGAAAAATCTTTTCTTACGTCGATGATACTGCTTTGCTATTTTATGGCAAAGACTGGAAAGAAATATATAAAAACGCTGAAATTGCACAGCAAATGGTAATTATTTGGCAAATTTTTAATACTCTAACATTAAACACCTCTAAAACAAACTACATAACTTTCGCTATAAGAGAATCATCACTTCCAGATCCAAGCTTAACAATAACTCCTCATTTTTGCGGTAATACGGATTCATTATCCTGTAACTGATCTAAACTTGTAAAAGTTAATAGTACGAAATATCTAGGCATTATACTAGACACTAACCTTACTTGGTATCCCCAAATTGAATCAGTCGCAAACAGAACAAGAAAATTAATTTGGATTTTTAAATATTTAAGAGAGATTTCAGACAAACAACTTTTTCGGACAAACAATTATCAAATATATTTGCAAAACGCTAGTACAATCATTTTTCTCTATTGTATATATAAAACCAAATTCATAAGTATTGAGCGTGCACAATGAGCTAT
This sequence comes from Phocides pigmalion okeechobee, assembly GCA_018251015.1. Classification (NCBI taxonomy): domain Eukaryota; kingdom Metazoa; phylum Arthropoda; class Insecta; order Lepidoptera; family Hesperiidae; genus Phocides; species Phocides pigmalion. Next base: position 5,247 of record DWON01002608.1, read on the forward strand.
ACTAAAATTAATCCTCAAGAAAAAAAGAATATTTAATACTACAACGCTATATAAAGAAGCCGATGTGCTGACCGTAAGGCAATTATTTATACTACAATGTTGTTGTAAGAACACACAAAAGTTTGACATTTGATCCAAATATTTTAAGAAAACGCAATAAATATTTCGTATTAAGAAAAATTAAAACGAACACAGTATCTGCATCCAAGCAATTTAGGGCTCAATCTATCACATTTATAACAAACTAAATAGAAAACTAAAAATTTATACTTATTCATACAACGAATGTAAACGTTCCGTAGTATCATATTTAAAAACTCTGACATATCAACAAACGGAAGAACTTGTAACAAAAACTAAAAATACTTGTAAACTAAATTCCTATACAATGCTCTGGTAATAATAATTTTAAATATTCACTTGCTACTAGTATACCGTAATATCTATTTCTTTATTAATCTATATTATATTCATATATAAATATATATACATTTCAATATTTTACATTACTTATATTATGTAAATATTATAATTTAAATATAAAACTTAAAATTATTCGAAGAAAAATGCAGTTTGTACTTTCACAATTTGTAAATTTGTGTAATTTTTACTGAGGGATGAGGGGACTTTCCTAATAAAGGTTTTACAACTTACCAGGAAAGATCCCATTACTGTAATTAATTATTGTTAAACTTTAGTAACAAATAAAGCATTTTAATTTTATTTATTTTTATTTGTCGGTTTTAAACGTAGACAAATCTATAAGTCGACAAATTCAGTTTGAAATAAATATAATTTTCATGCACCCAGTAGATCTACTTGTGGACTATCAAAGCGGATTTGTGTTTACATAACCGAGTGGATGTACGTCAGAATGCAACGAACCGGATGAAGATGCTTTCTTGCTTCCTTTCTGAGTCATTCATAAAGTCATGGAGGTGAACAACGGTGAATAAACCCACTTTTATGCTTCAGCTTTTATATTTGAAATCTTTCACAATGCGAAATTCTTTGGCTTTATTCATTTCTTCGTTTTTATTGTTTCTTGAGACTACCGGTTTATCTATTATCACACAACGAACATCACACGTCAACTTTAAATTTTGAACTCTCTCCAGTTTTAGCATACGTTGTAACGTTTGTTTAACCTGGGTTACTACCATTGCTTGTCTCAGGATCTCGGAGATTTTACTTATTTAGGCGTTTTGGGACACATTATCCTTATTTATATCTACAGTAAAAAAACAAGTTGTTACCTATGTATAAGAAGACATTTTTGATACATAATAATGTTAACAGATGTGACAAGGCTCCTAATATAGCTGAAATAAGAGTAGCCATAGTGCTACTGCGGTCAAACCACAAAGCCTCTTTGTTGCAACTCGTTTTGACAAAAACATAACACATAGAGCAAGGAACGAGAGGACCCAAATATACTAGAAATACAATTCTTATACCTCTTAGCACTCACATAAAACAGATTTTTCTTTTAGACGACGAAAACTTACCTTTTTATTTGCTCCATATAGATTTGAGAGCTTTGAAATATTCTAGTTTCTAACGGCGACACGATTCGCTCTAACTTCTTAGCAGAAAAGTAGTATTGATCTTGTAGGCCAAATATATTAGTAGGTCATCCAGGGAAATGCAGAAGTCATGACGTACCGTGGACGAAGTACGCCAGGAAGAATGTCTCAGGTAACCTTAGAAAACGAATATAGTCAAATATTAGGAATGAATGATTTTTATTTATAGTTTCATTTTGCTAAAAAAAGGAGCAGAGTACCTGATTTTAAATGATTGATATTAACATCCAACCTCAAAGAGGACTACAGACCGATCAAAGGTTGGACGTAGATGTGTTTCTACATTTGAGAATTAAGATACTCATCTGTTAATCTAAAAGAATCAATTGCATTGGCTATTTCACAGGTGGCCGTAGTACATCCTCCATCGAAAAAATGTTCTATCACCTTTTCCATCGCGGAATTTATATATTTTCCAAAGTAAGTGTAAAAAGCTTCCTATTTTAACGTAAGTTACAACGGAACGATTAATTGAATCAAAAGCCAGTGTATATATAGATAAAGAATAAAAAAGTGTGTAATAAAAGAAGATTACGCTGTCCGACAACGCTGAAAAGCAATTGAGTCAGATTCAATGCACGTTCGGAGTTAGCACGTCGTTTCTCTTGCGTACTGTATTAGACTACGTAACTGCCTGGCGATTTTCCTTGGTGACCTCAAAATTCAATATTAAATCCATTTGAACTTGGATGCATCTGTAGATATCTTAAAACTATGTAAAACTATTCATCATAACGGTCAGATAGGAAAATGTATACAAACATAACTTCTGGAATCACACGTAAAAGCAATGTAAATTTCCTACAATTAATAATACATGTCCGTTGTGGAAGTGAACTACAGCAGAAAATTTAATTATTCATACCTGCCACACACAAAGGTCACTTACGAAACACTCCAACGTTTGTGTAAATTAACTAGAACTCATTACGTGAACCGTCCTCCTGTCTACGCCCTATAATTTCAAGAACACTTAATTTCTCGCTGACCAAACAATGAATATTCATCACGCATCGAACGTAGACGGTCTTTGACTACCGAAATATATTACCATCTCATTAGAACATACTTTGTAATATTTGTTTGTTTTACGTTTGCTATGTACAGACTGCGTAATTGTCTCGATCGTTGAGTAGGATTGTATTATATATTTACACCCCCATTATTATAATTAATAAAAATGTGAACTTCGAGATACATTTTTTATATATCTCTTGAAGAAGTTTGTTTACAACCTCCCAAAGATTTAAATTAAAAATATTTTGGGTTCACTATTAAATAATGTATGTTATACTTTATTTATTTGACGCTTCTAACAAAATATGTATTTAAGATTTTAAAACTAACATCATCGCGGAATTTATATATTTTACTATGTAACAAGTATTCATACTTGTTTGTTGCCGACATTACGAAAAAGTTGCATGGTTGAACAACGCCCGCTAACTATGCAACTTGTTCGAAATATCGAAAATAAAACAAATAGTAGCACGTGTAAAATAAAAAATATGTATATTTTATCCAGATTGTTAGCATATAAATAGACTTAGTATGATACAAACGTATTTATATGGGAAGAAAAACACAATAAACACCTAATATTATCATTACACCTACTGCTAACGGAAAATAACATACAAATTGCATACGGTATGGTATGGGACGTGACGGTATTTCCTTTATATTTCTACTACGCGTACATACGACCTCAATAGGAAGGTACGACCATGCGTGAAACTACATATTTCAATTTATCTTTTCGGACGAAGCACAAGAGTGATTAAGAGCGAACTTGACAACAGGAAAAGTCGTATTAAACGAAACAATGAAGAATGTAGTAAACATTCTTCAGTGTTTCAGGGAGGTGAATGGTCACTACTGCCTATGAAAATCTATATGAATTAAAATAGTATTGAATTCTTATTATCTTCTCTATTCTCTATTCTATCAGAAGGCATTATACGCATTTCTATCTCTTCTTATATTAAAAGGTCCTATTACACATTTACTTGACACCTTAAATGTGAACAACACAGCGATTATAATTGTTGTTATACAATGGAAATGAGATATAGGGATTCCCTCATTTTTGCTACAACTCATGCAGGTTATTTATTGTGAGTGATTGGAGGTAATGTTTGATCGTCAGCTTGCCCCCATAGTTTCACCCGCCGAAGAATGTGGTTCCATGGATATGAACTTGACTTATGAGATTTTTCGTAGTTCGGTTTTCCAGTTCCAATTTACATCTTACATCTACTTCCAAAAAGCATTTTTTTCTTATGTTAGAAGAGCACCAAACAAGCTTGGTCAATTGTTTGCTAGATTAAGTAGTGAGTGGGAACTACAGCTTACACTCATCCACATACAAACAGAATTAAAATCCTAACCAATTTGAGATCGTACGTAGATACGTTTCTCGAACAGGAACAATAAAAGATTTAGCGACGAGTTCTTTAGTCCGCGTTAGAGTCGTACCTTCCTGGTCACACAGTGATTACAATTTTACCACCAATCGTAATCGTTAATTCATGTTAAATAGGCAAAAATCACTCTTATTCAAAACCTGCAATATATTCATAACTCGTAGGTGATACAAATGTCCATATTGGGCGGTGATTAATTTCCATCTTATAGGACATGTATCTTATCGCTACGCTATAATATATATAAAAATGTTGCCACAAAACAACTTAATCGTTATACTGTTATATGCTGTGACCAATATGCATATGCAACAACGTTCCGCGTGTTAAAACTTAACAAGTTACAAGGAAACGGTTCCGGTTATCCAAAACTCAGTATATATATACGTTGATGTCACTCTTGAACTAGTATAAGTTATCACTACGTTTGAAGTTGTAATAGTCAATATTTGTCTTTGTATTTCGTCGTTAGCTCCAACGTTCCATGCGTTTAGCATATGGAGATCAGCTGTTGAACAAAGCAATTCCTTAGTGGCTTGCGACCTGTTTAGTGCTTTATGAATCTAGCGTCTATATAAACTACTAACAGTCTAGACTACTGTTGTTAGTGTTAAGCTGTAACTGTCCACTTAGTTTCAGCAATAATGGCACGATTTTGCTTACAATTATGGCTAGTACTGGCGCTAGTAATGGTAGCATTGTGTGCTGACAATGCTACCACGCCAGCTGCAGTCACAACTACGACGCCTACCACACCAACCGTAACGACACAAAAACCAGAACAAAATGTAAGTTAATATATATAACCTGAAAACTTTTCACAAAATCAACGATAAAACTATTAAGTTTCGGTTGAAGAAGTGAGATTGACGTCAGACAGGAAATTATTCCTGATTAAGGTTTCATATATTTGTCTTCAGTTTGCAGAGATTATTTCACATCAAGTAACCTGTACACTCGTTTACTATTCTTATAATATAAAAATCATAGTACGCGATTTTTTTATCCTGGAAAAGTAGAAGGGCGTCTGAACCACATATTGTATGCATTGCAACCTATCCATAACCAGATATGTAGTTTTCTGGGGTTTAACTTATGTCTACTACCACTTTAGGGGCACCAAGAGTACAAAAATATTTACTTAGTTTAAAATGTCACATACAATAATTGTAATATTTAAAAAAATGTAATATATTTTTGCTTGTGTTTCCAGTTTATAAATGATATAAAACATGTGATTCTGGACATCCCAGAGGCAGTCGCAAAACTTTGTAAGGACGTAAGTATAGTTAACTCAATAACAACTTTTCAAGATAGAAAATAGATAGACATTTATGAGTTTACCAATCCACCGCAATATTTTGTTTCGCTTAAAGAACTGATGTTTACTAGCGTTAAATCGCAGATTTACCCGCGACAAATTATATAGAAATAGGTTAAATGAAAATAACTTGTTTAAAAAACGATTATACTAATTGTAATATTTTTGATCATTGCTCAGTTCCAATATAATATAGCTTGATAATACATAGCTTTTAACTAACCCAGAGGTAGAAGCAATCCGCGTGAAAGAAATGAAAGAAATCAATCGTTTATAAAATCTAGAATTCCAAACAAATAAACAGCCAATGTTACATTTTTACATCATAGATTTACACGTGAACTTCCTGAATGTTGAAGTTAATTTTTATCTTTTTTTATAAAATAAACAAAATAATCGAATAGTTTTTAAGGAGTATAACACGCCGTTGTATAGCTCTTATGTTAAACCTATAAAGGTATTCATATTTAAATAATATTTATTTATTTGTGTAGTACAAATATCAGCTAAATGTGCCTTTTTGTAAAATTTCGAATTATTAATATTTTATCATTAATAATTTAACATTAAACATTTTTTTACAGAAAGCAACAGCAGTATACGATTTATTTCAAGGATGGATGTAAAAATATACCTACTACATATAATTCATATTAATTAAATTTTGTACAAGCCAAAATTTCATTGAAAATAGTATCATGATAAAAATAAAAGCGTGTTCAACTTTTAAATAACAAACAAATGTAAGGCAATATTAAACTATTTTTTTTAGATTTTCACGTGTTCCCAAAAACTATAATTATGCTGTGTATTTATTTCGTCATAAGTACACGGATATTTTTTTAAATTATAAGCCAGAAATTATTAAATAAATGAACTACCCAAAGAATACTTTCTTTTATATTTATATATCCATATAATTATGTTATTTGGAAAGACGAATATCATATGTGTCACGTACGTTTTAACGTACGTTTACGCGTTCTATTAATGAACTGAAATAAAACAGACTTTTATCGTCAATGCCCGAAGTCCGACTGAACTCGTTAATAACGACTGAAATAGAGTTTAATTTATGGTACTGAAATAAATTAATTGATGGTCCACTTTCACCCAACTCCACCAAACCGAAAAGAAAAAGTTATGATATTGTCTATGTGAATGTGTGTCTGTCTATATGTGCGTTTGTGCATGAATGGGTATATGTTTGTATGTATGTATTTATGTTTATTTTAATGGAATTGGAGTAGTAACGATATTATAGTCCCCTTGATGGTAAGTGATTTTGTTACCCATGGATATGCGTACTGAGAGAAACATTGATTCGAAAACTAATGATTGAGGATATTTGCTTTGAGCCGGCTGGACAATTGAAACGAGTACGTTAAGTAAATTCTAACGTTCTATATAAATAAACTTATTAAAATGAAACTTTAAATGGTTATATTTTATTTTTTCTCACATTCTACAAGTATGTAGACAATTGAGACGATCTGATAATGATTACACTGCCTTTTAATTCTTAATCGAGTGCATTTAATAAATATGCTTATACATATATGAATTAAATGTTGCAGTAAGGATCATAACGCAATTTTAGGCTTAAATATTTTTTATAAAAGACTGAAACAATTAAAGTCAAAGCTTTACGAGTATGACTTTACCAACATAATAAGGATATTATAATTTAGTTACATATAAACTTTACATATATCTCTCATTAAGTTCATTTACTTGTATATAATCATGTAAAGTCTTTACTTACGGTTCCTTTAATTAGCAAGGATAAGTGAAGAATAGATAATTATTTATTGATAAGTACAAAACTTTACGAAATATACATAGGTATATTTAATTATTTCGGGTGAACCCAGACAAGGATAAGGATACATACACATAAAAACAAGGATAATATTTTAGATAGGAACAGTATATTCTAGTTTAGGTGCTAGGTAAGTAAGTATCTATAACTGTGAGTACACAATGACGGTGTCCCCTAACAATAAATTGTTCCGGTCCATTATACTGTTGTCTATTTAAGTAAATGTAACATGCTTGTGAATAGTTGTTGAAAATATGGCAAACTCTAAGGTGCCGTATTTATTACTGTTCGTTTTGTTAGTTAAAACTTCGCTATGTCAAAACGCAACTGGCAACGCGACAACTACGCCTGAACCTTCTACTACAGCCCTACCTTCGACTACACAAAGACCCAAAGGAGTAAGCTAATTACTGTTTTAACCATACTTAATAATAAAATAATTTATTTGTCAATACATTTATATTTGAGTGACATGTATTTAACGTTCAAAATGTTTCACTGGTATTCTTAAACACTGCTGTTACGGAATTAGAATTGACAACCAATTTTTCAATCATTTAAAAGTCCACTCGTGCCATAACTAGTTCTCTGGGTCTAACTGTAACGTTAAAATATATGTAGTATTGCTTCTTCAAATATGTACATAAATGAAAGATTTTTTTTGTTAATTATTATTAAATATTATTTTGTGAAAAGTAAGCAAAGGAAACGAGCCGCATGATATTAATTAGTAGTCAAATTTACTATAAATACAACCATAGAATTCTCTTTGAAGCTGGTCATAAATTATTTCCTGCCTCGAAGGAACGAATTAAATATCATGTAGTGTTTGAGTATTTATAATGTAACATACTATGTCCTGTAAAATGCAAAACACGATCAAATTGAAATGCATTTTAATACAGTAACTAAAGTAATTATCATGTTTCCCTATCTTCAATGTATTTTTAGTGGAAATAAACGTACATTCTATTAAGCATGTAACTTCCTTTCTGCACTTTACAGTTTTGCGCTGAAATTGCTCAAGACGTTTTCGATTTATCCAAAGGCATAGTTAACGAAGCCGGAGATGTAAGTTATTTACTCATTACAAATATTAACTGTAAAATACAAATATACACAAAAAAATAAACAACTATCTTATTTATACTAGTAAGAATAGAGCTTACAATCCTATGTTGACCGATCATTAAACTTGTTATGTAATACAAGTAGAAAACTGCAGTTCTGCCACCAAGGGGTCTGGCCAACGGGTGACTGTACCAAAAGTTTCAATTTCTATAAACGCAACCCTTTCATTGTAAAAAGACTCACGTAATCATGTTTGTGTGGCGGTTGTCGTTCGACGGACTTGTTGTGATTGGGTCGAATAGAAAATTACTGACATAGCCTTAACCTCTTTTATACATAATCAATGCATCTGCTATAATCGTTTCTTTTTAAGAGCAAACATTTGGCACTTTGATTTTATAAGGTAAGTACAGTAATCTACGGATTATAGCCAACTCCAACTGAAGAAAACGACGTTTTGGCTGTAGCGTTAAATCAAATATAATTACATATAACGTGGAAAATAGGTCACTGGTCTCTTGCTAGCCGAACGGGTTACACACTAAGACAATATTCCCAATATTCACTTCTTTACTGTGCAATAAGTTTTTTGTACAAAGTAATTAATGTATAATGTATCTAGCGAACAACGTTCAGCAATCTCTTATTGTAATTAATATATTTTTTATTTTCAGGCAATGAAATTAATTTACGACGCCATAAATTTATTTTTTTAAAAGCCAAGATATTTGAAGTTACCAAATTCGTCAAAAGCTTCGACAGGAACATTAAGATACCTACTACTAAAATATAAATGGCACACCACGGATTTATGTTGTTTTGGTAATAAATTTTATGTTCCGCAAATTGTGCTTATTTTTATTTGGTAGCGTAAAAAGCGCATTTATTAATTTATTTATGTATAATAAGTTTCATGTTAAATACTTTTACTTTTAAAAGAAGTGAACCATTATGTTTAAAACATTAGGTACTCATTTTCATTTAATAACATTTTCTATACTTTTGATTTTCAAATAATGTCTAAAATATATAAAACTTTATTGTTAAATATGCAATTTATGATTTTCAACATAAAAACAATTGGAACTGCTTTCCCAATTTTAGTTTTCGTTACATTATTTGGCGGTCTGCAGGAAGCATAAACTTTTGGACCTTTTATTATTGGATTTACGTAGTTTGATATCGTAACGTCTTAATATTGTTTTCTGTTCATAGACGATGACATAATACGAACATAATGGTATCTACAATATAATAACCAAAAATTGAAGGTTAAAATCATGAGCCTAATTAGACATACAGTTGTTTCCGAGCCATATGTTTATACTTAACAAAACAAACGTATTTGTATCGCTTCTTCCAACTAAGTTGTAAAAGAATAGTAGCAGAAATGTAAAACTTGTTGGTCGCAGCGGGTACCCGAGGATAACGCTCAAACAATACAAACGTCCTAGTTAGCTCGGCCATTTAAAAGAGCAAATTGTACGGAGTCATAACAGTTGTAAATATGACAAGCGCAGCTCTGAAGCTGTTTGTGTTTACGATGTTCATTGTGGCAGTTATGTGTGAAGGAAACGCCACAAGTGTAGCGCATGACGCTCCCAAGCCGGTGAGAGATACAAGACCAAGTGGAGTAAGTATTCATGTATTGTGCTTACGCTTCATATGTAGAGCGAGGTAAATGGTTAAATAAAACTTTCTTACTATACACACAGTATACACACATACGAATAAATATTGTGACTTTAAATGAGTGTAGAAACGTGTGTTCTTGTAATGAAAGAGAAGCAAAAGCCGTTTGATGTTAAGAAGTAACTGCAACCCATCTATTTAAATCTAACATCAAACATAAACGTATCTGGGGTCATAGGTCGATGCTACACTAAGATGGCCACCTGGTACGTAAGAACCCCTACATATCTAGTTGTTATGACTAAAACATAAGAATTGTTTTACGACAAATTATGACATTGACGCTGGTGCGTCGCCGGTGTAATTGACATACGTAATACAATACTAATAATATAATAGTTTTTTGCTCTAGACCTACCAATAAAACTAATGTTTTATCCTTTTTTAAGTCAGGTCAATTTCATCTTGGAAATACCTAGACTAGTAAATTGTCCATCCACAAAAAAAGATATGTGCCACTTTTTACCAAATAATATCCACAGTTCGTGGATAAAAACCGAAAAATCGAGCAGAATTGCACCCAGTAGACCGTGAATGGAAACTTATTGTATTCAATATATAAAATATTTAATAATAGATATACCTCAATATATTTATTCTTCTTTAAATCTGTTGTTGAAAAATAGTAAACAGCATCTTGTCATGTGTCTCATAACTATACGATAAACACTTAGATGCCCAAAATTAGATAGTTTCTTGTTTAAATACACCCAACATTATTAGGTAAGTATGTACAAGTTTTCACTCTATGATGCACTACTATTTAATTTTAATTATTAATAAAAAATACGCCATTAAAACATTCTTCAGTAAGATGGTTTTCACTTAAATATAGCCTTTTTTTTATAAAAATAATACATTTAAAGATCACTTTTAATTTTAAGAAGCGTGAAGAGAAATTGTAAAGTTACTTTATTTTAAGTCGAAAATAATTGCGTCCTATTTTTCAGGTCCTAGCTAGTTTAGGAAGAATGTTTATTGACATTCCACTGGGATTTGTCGAGGCTTTCAAAGATGTAAGTGAATAAAACACAGGTTTATATAACGCGTATACACTAGTACACTATAGCATACGGGATACATTTATCATCGGCGATTGACATTTTTGCTATTATAACGATTCTGTAATGCATTTTAGCAAATCTTTGCGTTACATCTCAGTATAAACATTGCAGGATTAAACCATTATAAATTAATTAAATCATTCCTGCACCACATTCTGTCGATTTCTTGGATTTATTCGTGGTATTGAAACCTAGTAATGTAATGTATCCGAACGACTACATTTCTACGTGTGCAGTATTAATTGTTGAGTCACTGCATCTACATAGCTTCCGACAAGCAGCTAAATCGTCGATCGCCGATGCTAAATGTCTAAATTTGTAAAACTTACATAACTCATTTCTTTGACTGCGGCGTGGATATGTATGATCGGGTCAGTATTGCGGAAGGTGGCCCTAAACTGGAGCTCATTTCATCAGACTAGAGATATGCCGACAAATTACTGAAATATTTTATTTTTAGCATCTGTGTATCATCTACGAATACACAGACGTAGTGTCCACCCGCAGTCTTGTAGCGCCGACGTAAAAACAACGCTTTTGGTCGCTCGTAATCCTTGCAAATTTATCCGTACAACACAGGTGTGTAGGAGTCGAATTACACACCAGTGTTGTAGCCGCAGGGAAAGTGTTAAGTAATACTTGTTTTATTTGTTGCAGGGCGCAGAATTGATAGAAAGTCTCGTAGCAACTATTGTTAGAGGAATTTTTAGTTAAAAATTATAAATAAGCTAACAATTTTGTGATAGTAAAAAAATTAAACCACCTACATGTATTACATAAAAATATGCAACAAGAATAAATTAATATCAATTTAACTATTAAGGTGTTGTAAATGAAATTATGAATAAATATGATTTTCAATTTACGCTTTTTTTTTAAGGTTGATGTAGCAAACATGCATGTAATACATCTGATGCTAAATGATTATTGCTTCCTATGGATATCTGTATCCATTATACGATATTAAACTAATATTATCGTGGAATCCACACATTATGTTATATAATGGCACTCACGATTAACGCTTTTTAATTGCCGATATTTCGAACCAGTTACATGGTTCTGGTCACTTTCGCAATTTCGCGGACTCTTAAAACAGATAAGAAGCGTTTAGTTACTCAGTTGTATGATTATTTTTATTAATAAGACCGTTACTGTAATAAATACAGGTATAAACAATAAAATAAAAACAAAAACATTTCGTAATATCACATTTATTAAATCCACCGATAGCTTCAAATGTTTTACAGAACAAAAATATATTATAATCTGTTCTAATTAACGTTATATAGACAATGAAACACCGATACACAGTACATGCTAAATACAAAGAAATACACCGAATATTACAAATATAAATATTTTATTCGTAGAGTAAACTTGTCTAATCATGTAACTCACATAATTCGGAGGTATTTTTGAAGTCCAGAGCTGTACGGTATGTTTCAAAATATTATATACTTCGCTTCTTTGCTTCAATAACGTGACAAGTTTGAAAACTCAAGTTTTTATTTTATTTGATAATTGAAATCTCCGTGTTTGATTTGAGATAGCTAAGGTGTTAAATTTTTGTACGTAATCTACAATAAACGTAAAAAAATACACAATTAAGTAAAATAATTTTTTGTAAGTAAAAAATGCTCTACTGTAAAATTGTGTTTTTTAAGATAACACGTTATTGAAGCAAAGAAGCGACTTATGTATGAAACTTAAATAGATGGGTGTACATTATTTATACCGTATTTTATATTATTCCATAAAATATAATGATACCTCTTCTTCAACTGATTTACGAAGACAACATTTATACTGCAGTGTCATATACGAAAATGATTTGTAAACCTAACATATTTGGCGGTTTAATAGAAATATACTTAACAACGTTATTTAAACAACATAACATTGTGACTATTAACTCACGGGATATTGTTATATCTGTCGATCTTTGGTCACCAAACTCAATATCTGAGTTTACTTTAACGGTGCAAAATAATTTAATGACTTAATGTGACTTAAAACAAAAAAAATATATACAATATAAAAAAAACATGTTTAAAAAATAATACTTAATAAGTATAAAACTAAACGTCATTAAAAATACAATTTTAGACCATGTTGTCGTTACGCTTACATAGATGTAAGAATATCTTTCATATGATTAAAAAATACATACAAAAAATGCATTAAAAATAATAATGTTTTGGCAAAAACCATATTTTGGTTAATTTCTTAATAAATAGTTGTACTTGAGTTACGTCCGAAGATCAACTTTAAATTTAAAGACTAAAAACAGACCTATCATAAGAAGTTATTTCAAAATAAATATTGCCAAGGCATATCGACGGTCAAAAATATGGATTATGAATGTATAAAGAATTTATTAAAGCTATAGCTTACTATAATTATAAATGGGGAGTATACGTCTGAAGGATGCGAGTGAAGCCGACTCAGATTCATAAACTATATTCGATTATAAATTACACATTAAAATCTTTAACATTTATTCTAAACAAATAACATTTCATAAATTTTACATATCAAAAATAAATGACGATAGGAATGGTAACGAAATAATAGCATACATATATTTGTTTTTCTTTTCATAATAATATTAAATGGTGGGGTCAACTAAAATTAAATATTGAATTCTAATAAAAATATATATCTTATTCTCCTTTCCTAATCTTTTTACTCCTCCCTAAAAATATCACATCAATTTTAATCTTTCGCAGTATCCAAGCTAAAATTTATAACTACACAAAGATTGATAAGTAATTTAGAAATAAAGGAACAGACAAAATATAATTGTAAAAAGTACTAAGTAAGTAAGACAGAAAATAAATTTAGGAGAACACAATACTCGTTTAAAAAGGTTACAGTCCTAACACACAAATAATTGAAGAGATTATTAAAGATATGACAAAATTCATAAAATAGAGATCAAGAGAAGCTCCATAAAACCTATCCGGTCGATAAACAATAGTCTACGCTTGAGTGAGTAGGAAGGAATAGTCCTTTGTGCGTAATCTACTTGACTAGACCATTGGCTACATTGATGTAATTATTGGAAATGTTGTTAGGTTTCTTTTCAATATCCAGTTCCAAGGTTGCGTAAGTGGGGTTCGAAACGGCGGTGTTTTGTGCATTTTTGAGGTTGTGTTGATTCATTTCGAATACCTCGTCCGTTTCTTCGGGGATTCCGGGACACATCTTAGAATAAGGCGAATAGTTTCCATCGTGATCGGATTCCGAGTCGCTTCTCGCGGGCAGATTGTTCAAAGTGAGCATCGGGGTCCACTCGGAGCCGTGGACGTTCTCGTCAGACATCCTCGGGTTCAATTTACGAGTGTCGAAGTCGAATTTTGTAGCCGTATGACGTGGACTCAATTTTTTCACCGGACTCATAGGTAGATATCCTTCGTCATCTGCAAAATGATGAAACGTTTAAGTAAAAAACATGTAGCTCCACGTGAAACAACTTCATGCAAAACAAATCAAACAACTGAATCACAGAAGTTTTAACACGACAAACCAATGAAAATATAAATAGGTGTGCTATGGTTAAAATAATCTAAAGCCAAATGTATACACCAAGTTTTGTCAAACAGAGACGTTAGTTACACAAAATATATTAAATGTCTTAAATTAGCCTATATATTCATTTCTAAACGACAATTTATAATGTATTTTTTTGACTGATTTAATAATCTTATATAGAGACCAAAAATATAGTATGATGTTTAAGGCAAAAAACATTTAGGCAAAAAATAATTTTATAAGTGGTAGAGCCGTTAGAGTTCGCCCGGGGCGGTACCACCGTCACCCTCATAACCCGCCGTAAAGCAACATGTTCTTCATGTATTGTGTTTCGGTTG
>DWON01002609.1:0-20102 GCA_018251015.1 Phocides pigmalion okeechobee
CCATCCTTAAATAGAACTTCTGTTCTATTTGAGATTGGACGTGATTGTCCATGGGCTGCAGTGACCACTTAACATCAAGTGGCCTGCATGCCTGTTTCTTACTCTTTCACAATAAAAAAAAAAGTTACAGGGACAAAAGACGTACTTATGACAATCGAGCAAGAAAATAATAATAACAGCACTCTCATACAAAACTTATGTTATGGCTGCATTACGGTACAATGACCATTATAAGAATGGAATAAGACAATAAGAGTAACTGCACACACGTAACGTATCAAGCTTATGTTATAGTT
The DNA here is from genome assembly GCA_018251015.1 of Phocides pigmalion okeechobee. Lineage (NCBI taxonomy): Eukaryota > Metazoa > Arthropoda > Insecta > Lepidoptera > Hesperiidae > Phocides > Phocides pigmalion. The sequence goes on from DWON01002609.1 coordinate 297, forward strand.
GTATAACCGTATTGTGACATTAGTAATTTACGATTTTAAACTAATCTCGCCACGAATGTTATTCATTTTACTCTATAATGGGTACTAAAGATTAACTACTTTTAATTATATCAGTAATTATTATAAATATCGATCAAAATGATTGTAAAAATACGTAAATTTCACGTTTCAATCCAAGTTATTAGTGTATTAAGGTACTATGATTGATATTTTAAGTCGTTGTCTGAATCAATCAAGAAAATATTAGCAACTGCAATTATCGAACTTATATTATGGCTCTATTATGATGACGTTCTAATGTCGATCGATTCTCATAACGACATCTATGTATGTCGTAATAAGAATCGACCAGACACATTTGCGTCTCTTAACTCGTCTCTTAGGATAAATAAACTGTAATGGAAGGGACAAATATCGGGAACTTTAATATAAATTTGCTCTTATAGATAAGAACGTATACACAATTTACGTAATACGCGTTTTCAACAATATTAAAACTATATAAGTTGGCATGTTAATAATTTACTTGGTTGGATCACCCGGATACTATACTATGGGTGAAAAGACGCGGTTGTCGATTATTTTACGATGGTCAATCTTTGTCTTTAGAAGCAACTACGCATTTGTCTTCAAGAGAAGTTTATATTTCAACTATTTCTAGTTGAAACGATGTCTCTAACACACTATTGAAATCTAAATGCGGCAATATTTTACATAGTTATCACGAGACAGATATAGTGTGTAAGTCCCTATGTATTGTAATATAGATAAAGGGTTATACAACTAATCACAATTAGATCATTTCAGTTGTTAAAATCAGCCATTATTCATGTACACAACTAGTCTATATACATAACCGTTATGCTGATCCGAAGTAGTTATGAGTCGTTAAGAGAATCGATGGGACGCAGCTGTGGCTCCTTACTGGTCTCCCAGGATGAATAAACTGTTACATGAAGGATAAGTATCAAGAACTTTACACAAATTTCCTGCACTATGTTCGCTGGGTAGTTTACAATATTGCTTTCGTAAATATTCATGAATATGATGGAAATCAATGATATATTATTGTACCATGATTTAAAACTTAAAAGGTATTATATAATAATAATAACACAAGCCTTACGCATTGAATTGCAATCGGAATTATTTGCGCGAGATATGAATTATGATATTGATGAATATTTACAAAGTTTATATCAAAAGTGACAACTTATTGCAAAATGGTTGCAAATAGGTGAAAAGATTTGAATATTTTGGAATAGTTTCAACTCACATATTAAAATTTTTTTAAGTATTGTAATGTGTTTTTTCAATATAAGTATGTCTTCAATACTAGTATTACTCAATATTTTTTTTTAATTAATGAATGTAAGAATTTATTCAATATTGGTATTTCTTCATTATTGGTGTTTTTAAATTTTGTTTTTTTTTTATATTGGATTTTTTTAATTGGTATGTGTTCATTATTGTTTTATTTAGCGACAATAATGAAACTTATAGGCATATATATAAAACACATATACGAAAACATACATAGCAGAATATTCGAAAATGTTTTACAAGGATTAATTAGAGGTGCAGATAACTAATATGAATAAAATTTTCTATCACATTTGAGATTTATTCCTGGTTTACAGAAACCACGGACGGTTTAACTGCCTTGATATTAGTCTGACTGCCAATTGCTGCCAACAAGTGTGTAGTACTTTTACGATTACCATTTAACCTATCGTCATCCCTTTGGGAATTCCCAAAGAATACGATTTATAAAAAGAAATCCCATGTTACGGGTAGACCTTAGAAGAATTTTCATAATTTGCACCCGAAACAGGGAACAGTGGAGCGATCCTAATAGTCTCAGGGGATAAATAAAAGTTTATGGAGCTGAGTAAAATGCTATGGGAAATCTGTATCGTTCGGAATGGCAGTTTTGCGAATGTGGGAATTTTGTTAGTATAGATTTTTCTAAGTTTGCTTGAAGTTATAATCTAAAGCGTTTCTAGTTGGTAAAAAAGATACCAAGTGTAAGTAATATTTAAGTGCCTGCAATCAGTACAAGAGGAAGGTAGTGATAGACTAGTGATTAATATGCCGGGTTCTCCCATGAGGGATTTAGGTTCGAATCCGTAGCATTTACTCCCGAAGTATTGAAATTGTATGTGAACTACATATTCGTTTTCACTACATCTAATAGTGGAAACTGTGAGGAACATACTTCTGAGAGGCTTTCTAAAAGTTCTCAATGACGTTAGATCAATGATGATAGTCATCGTGGTGGAATATGGCTTTGCCCTTATCTGATAAGGGATTTGCTTCTTTCGTATGTTGATAATTGACTTATGACTAAGAGTATGTTGATGCAGTGCAATATTCATCCCTTTCGCTACGCAAAGGGTTTGTTGAACATTTATTCAATCTATTTTTGGGTTTCATGCTTAGCAAGGCATAGATCTGTATGACGAATTTAGATAGCTCTCCTGTCTAGGTGTTCATATACTTGCCTTTGTTTATCTATAGCACCCTCGACAGCGAATCCTAGCGTGGTACTATGATAAATATGATATAATATGATACGATACGATACGGTACTATACGATATAATATGATATGATAGGAAATGAGATATAAGTAAAGAGTGATTACAAACGTCAATAAAGCAGCTATGCTAATATTGTTAGTATCAACATTAATATTTACAAATCAGCAACCCTATCTTAAATTTAAATATCCTTAGCTTATGGATAATGCATGTAATTATCACAAATGTTAATTCAGTCCCCATTTAGTGTTTTACGTTGAATTAATGCTATCTGTATTTTCTATATTTGTTAAAATAAAACGAATTCGTGGTTGTTAAATAATATGAAATAATTGTTTCAAGTAGCTTAAGTGGGATAAACGATTTTTAACTAATATTATTGCGAAATTTATACGTTTTCTTTTGTACTGTGTACTCACGATTTTTTTTTATTACCGATATTTCGAACCAATTGTATGGCGGCGGTAGCTGGGAAACTGTTGACAGATGATAATAGTAGATTAATAAGGGAAAATCTGCAATCAAAAATCGTGAGTACCCGGTACATTAATAGTAAAATTAATTGAAATAACCAACAGACTTTTCAAAATAATATAATTTACTAATAATATTTAAATACAGAGTATATAGGAACTTTTTTTAGAAAATTAGAAAACAAGAGTAAAAGTCATTTGTTAGGTGGTCCCTGCAGCCCATGAAAATAGAATTCTATCCTCAAATATGGTACATGTAACATAACGACATACAAACACTAGTAAAGCTACCCGTAGTTGCTTGTCTTACTTACTTTTGATAATTGAGATGGTCGCCTCGCTTATAAGTATAAGCAAAAATCACAGTTTCTACTGAAAAATAAATATACTTTACAACAAATTATGTAAGTGGCGGTGACACAACACTACAAACTAAGATTCTATTACCTTTTAATTCCTCAAAATAATATATTTAGCAAAACTTGACAAATACGGAATAGACATAGGTTTGACCTATCTACCAACGGAACATACAGTCCATCTGATTGTAAATGTTTTGTAACGCCTATGCACTTTTGTAATTACCTCCACAGTGATCATAAGTCTCAAATGGAGGAATGTTACTACTTTTGAGGACTAAGATAGTCGCTTGACGTGGTAAATGAGCCCACTAAAATTTAAGTTAAACTACTGATTGATTTTTATTAATATTAATTTAAAAATAGCAAACGAGTGTGCAAGGCATCCGATGTTAAAGGTCTCTCCAGCCCATGGGCAACGTTCAACATCAAACAAGACTAACGTCTCGCCTGAAGCTACTCCTGACCTAGTCGTCTCGCATGTAAATATAGACGGAAACGCAACTCTTCGACCGAAACACAAGTATTTTTTTACTTTACGGTGGATTATGAGGACAGCTTCGGTACCACCCTGGTCTAATAATAGTTGAAAACTTGAAATTTAATATATATATTTACAATGATGAAAATCATTAAACTAATTATACTAAAAGCCTAAGCCAATCTAAAAGGAGTCAGCTCTCATGTGGCATTGTTCCAAGACCCCTAACTGCATTCCCGCGTTGAATAGCAATCGAATTCTCTGCGCGATGAACCAGCCCTCACGTCATCAGCGGCGACGTCAATCTTGAAATTGCATATATACTTTTGAAATGAATTAAACGTTACCGACGCTACATTTAGCCATATTTTGTTTAAAAATGATAATGTTGAAGTCATTAACTCTTATGAGGATGTAATATGTCTTTCCCGACGAGAAAACGTTAAATATTTAACAGCCTTAAATTCCAAGGGAGGTAACATCCCTTAGCGACAAAGTACAATAACGATGGTACTCCATAAATCATGGGGACGAGTTGAGATTTGATTTATTGTGTTAGAAATAATTAATATGCAACGCCATGGCAATTTTTCTTTGTCCGTGATAAACCCGCAGTCTTGTATTTTATCAGTTTGATGGTTGTAGCAGATTTTTAATTAAATCTACTTGCTGAGTATAAATAATGCCATGGTAAATATTTTCAAAAGAAAACTGATTGGTTTTAATACTTAATCTCTAAATATTATCAAACAAAGCCCCCCGTCGTGTTTGTTTGTCTGTTCGCGATAAACTCAAAAAGTACTGGACGGATTTACTCATAGTTTTCAACAACAGGTAGAGTAATTTCTGGGGAAAGTTTGGTGCATAATAAGTTAATTTTGTTTTTTTTTTTTTGTAAATTTGGCGAGAAATTAAATAGTTTAATTAAATATGTTAATTAATCATCATTTGAAATAGATGTTTCTAATTGTAAGTTTTTGCAATTAGGTAATGATTGGACGTTTGTCTGAATGAAAAATAACATAAGTAAATATAAACTCTATTACCCGAGCGAGCCTGGGCGGGTCGCTAGTTTGTAATAATTAAGTTTTTAGTTTTAATCGTTCCAATATCTCATTGCTGGGTACTCTCTCCGCAACTAGAAGGCTTGGAGCTTCCTGTTCCATGTTGCTACATTGCGTATTCAAGATACGAATTAGTGACCAAAATTTTAAGGGTGTTTTTGGAGCACCCAAAGACAAGTTTTAACGATTGCCATACATCAATGACTAATAAGACCAGCTGCTTTTTGAAGTACGGATACACATCTATGGCGGTGAAGGCACATGCTTTTACCACCAGTGGTCACCCATCTCACTACCGACCGTGGTTGATATCGCTTAATTTTGTCCACGATCTAAAGTCGTGGTGCTAGGGCACTTTAAGGGTATAATTATAATGTTTCCTCATCCTTATAATTCCGAGCGTCAGTTGCGTTCTTGGGACCCCTTGTTTTATATCTAATTTATTTACCATTAACGCCACTCGCCTTTGTAACGAACTCATGGATGACTTGCATGAAGTCTGCAGTAGACAGATTTTCAAAACGAGGGTTATAAGCCGAACAAAAGTTTTGGATATCTGGAATTTAAAATTGAATTTGATGTTTTGAAATGGTTTTTTTACGATGCTTTGATTTTTATAGAACATGAAAGAAAGTTCATAGAAATGATTATTTATTATTTATTGTATTTAATTCTTGGATTCCATTAACTATACCCCTTTTTAATACTTGTTAATATAAATGTTTCAGTTCTGGTGGGTATCCTGTGGCGGCTATTCTTTTTTAAAATAATACTTTCCCTACTCAATCCCGCACTTCGAGATTGTGGGTGAATTACATATAAAACATAACCATATAGACAAATAGACCCAGAATACAAATCAGATGATTTCGTTTTCCTGCCTGGAAATCGAACCCGGAACCCCCTGTATGTCGATAGGTATGTTGAATGAAGTTTTTTTTGGGGAAAAAAACTGTTGACCATTGTTCATTTATAAATTGTTTATTTTTTTAAGTAGACAACAAGTGATAAGCTTCTAAACATAAACTGTTTTGTGGATTATGAGGGCGGCAATAGGTACTATCCAGGGCGAAATGTTGTTCTATTGCAAATATGGGATGTATAAAATACAAATACAGTATGATCGATACTAATGTAATTTATACTAATGTAGGCTACCAATATAATCGGATTTCCAATCAATTCAACTAATTTTGCCTAGAAGCCAAACTGGTTTAGTCAAAGCATATTGGATGAGATTGGTTATGAAATAATAACGTTTTATCTGTTCACATACTATTACTTTGTTCTGTTCGCTTATTTTACAGAATTAATTATTCATTTAACTATATAAAAAACAAATGATAGTTTAATAAAACTAAGACGCGATTTTAAACCTTACGAGCTTTGTAAAAAAAGTATAATAAAAAATTCCAAGAAAGTTCATTGTGGTCAAAATATAAAAAAATAAGAGTATTTGGAGCAATAAAAAAGGAGCTAGCAGAAAATGAGAGGAAGATTGTTTTTTGTTTTCTTATTACTTGATACTTAGATCTGGAACTATATACATAGTTCTTTAGTTAAAAAATGCGTCAGATATTAAGGCAACGACAACCTAAAACCGGCGTGATCCTATGGTTTCTATAAATAGAAATGATTAACGAAGTTAAGTAACATCGGGCTCGGTCAAGATTTGGATGAGTCACCGTCAGTGGTAGAAATTCAGAACTGTAGAGTTCATGTTAACGGACCATTCCTAGTTATTATTTATGTCCGACATTCGGGTTGACTAACCCGCATCTCCACCAATACATCTTGGAGCAGCGTGGTAGGGTATGCATCACGCCTGAATGCATGTAGATACGTTGCTACTCCTGAGGACTAAGATAGTCGCTTCGCTTCAAAGTGTAGCCGGCAACCGCACCTCTCTACCGGAGTACAAGTAAGGAGGTACTTACTTGTACTCCGGTAGATAGTTCCCCTATATTTAAAATATACTAATATTACTGCTATATTTGCTATTACTCATAGCGATATGTATGTTAATTGCTTCACACATATCGTCGTCATGTGTGAGATTACATAAACAGAATATGATTTAACTAATATTATAATCCATATAGCATTTAGCGGAATTGACTCCAGTGTAATGTTAAATTATGTAATACGTATGGCCATGGCAACACATTGAATTCCACAAATTGTGTGAATGGAACCCGGGTATAGGAAACCCGGGTAAATGAAACCCGGGACTATTGTTGTTACAGTCCTGTAAATCGTAAGTAGGCCGTATTGATTTGCTTTATATCCGCTTACGTGCATTTTGCAAAATGGAGACCAAATTGGGGACAGTATAGCATTTTATTTGGACGACGCCACAGGAGACAAGGGGCTGGTTCACATCTCGGCCAGATAATTACGATCGCTTTTCAACGCGGGAATGCGGCTAGCATTCTTGGCACCATGCCGCATGGGCACCGACTCCGTTTCGATTGTTTAGGTTAAGCTTTTATTATAATTCGTTTCAAGATTTTAAATATTATAATAATACAACTTTCAACTCAAAACTCGGTATTCTTTTGAAATTAGTTATTGATAAATAAATATATATTACACAAATTAATACACTATTACTTTAGAAAGATGTTGAGCACACAAGATAGCTAATGGTGTGTGTCAGGATCTCTCGCTGTCATCTACACACAATTTCGAGTAAATATATATAAATAGACAGTTTAATATTTCTAATGTTTCAAAGTTGTTTAAATCATAACAGAGCCAACACAGGGGTACGCGAGATTATTAATAACCAACTTAGATTCCTATTAATATGCGTTTGGCATTTGCCAAGATAAGGTGTTATCTCGTTGTCATAGCGAGGCCTCAATTATGCCTTGATTCGGCAGTGATTGACGCATTTATCAACGATTAGTTCAGTGGTCTGCAATCTGAGCTAATGGCTTGAAGCGCTTGATTGCTTGGTAATTGTGTTAACTGTCTTCGTGAGTATTGAAATGTATCTAATTTAAAATTACGAGTATGTTTTATTGCCTAGTTCTTATGGTAAGCAAGCAGGAAATGTGCATGTGCACCTGGTGGTAGAACTATAGTTTGGCTGGGAAGCTCCCACCGCAGCGCTCACAATACGCTGTGAAATAATCTTTGTGTTTCGGTTTGGGGATTGCCGGTTGCTGGGTACATTCTATTTATTTATTTTATCGGTTACTTTATTATCAATTTTGATGCTTTACACATCGCACCTTCCGAATAATGACATATCTAAAAAGGTTTATGGGAAATGTTAAATAGAGATTCCCTTTCATTATATTTTTGTAACAGACCTCAACTTATCAGAAGTACTATTGGAAAATGTATATTGTTATTTTTTATACAATACTAAATATCATTACATATTTTGTAATTGCATAAATTAATATAACTCCAAAATAAATGTAAAATATTAAAATTTCGATATAGGTTATTATTATTCCAAAAGTTTAAAAATGTAAGCTGCGTCTCGACAGCTCATATTTTCGACCTAATTCAAAAAAGAGCATTCTAAATCCGGTTGTTTTTCATTCTTCTTCATTTGTCGTCCGTATGAAAAAATATTATTCTCATATGGAAAGTATACTTTTAGTTCGGTTCCATTGAAATTTGAAGAATAAACACCATCATAGGGATGGTGGAAAAATAGGAGTTGAATTTTTTTGGATTTCATTTAGAATCGAGATGTCGTTATGAATACGTAGATATAAATAAAATACATTTCTAATGAATTAGTACCCTTTAGGTTAGTGAAACAAAAGATGCATGTTCTTTGCAGTCGCTTCATTTAGTTAAAATTAGATTGTTTAGAAAGAAAGGGGTTTCTTAGCAAGCAATGAAGTTCAGACGAGGTCAAGCCCTGACTGCTCTGGGACTGTCGTCAGCGCATTTAAATGATCACTGTAATAAAACACTCCATGGCTAATTAGCTCATTATGCAAAGTGATATTTTGTGAAAATTCTCGAGCTAATGAAAAATAATGACTAATGAAGTAACGAACAAACGAGTGGAAATGGAAAAGTTGGCACTAATGAAGTGAAATTGTGAGAGAAATGGCAGTGGAGTGGATGCTTGAATAATTGAGATTTGCGGGTTTTCTTTGAGCTCATGGCTTAACTTGTTTATTTATTTTTTTACAATTGTAAACGACATTACTTAATTAATTTATTATTAATATGCATATAATACTTATAATTTAATACAAAGTAAAATTATTTAAAATTACGCAATTATAATCTACGCAAATACTTTTCACTTTAATTTTCCCCCCTTGTAATTTATTTTCTAATAGTAAATACTGTTACGTGGTATTTATCACAACGACAATACGCGGCCGGTCGAGCTGCCAGTTCAAAGATGTATCCGGCTTTATGTCTATTTTTGTAAAATACCAAACAAGAATTCGTTTTGATCACCAAGTCCTTCACTTATACTATCCCACATATTAAATATGCCATTCAGAACTCCTGGTTGTGGCATAGGGGCCAGAACGCTAGCAGCGATTCCTCATTATGGCCAGAGTAGTGTTTGGAGCAAATTCGAGTAGCTGCCAGATCCAGACAACTGGTTCCAACTTAAGTATATCACGTCTTTTATGGTTCTTCATATTAACTGCCTACGGGCCCAATGTTTCGGTTGCAAGCACCACAAATACATATCTATAAAATGATACATAAACGAAGGATATCAACCACCTTTTTGAGGCATTCACCGCGTAAACTGGCTTATTCTCATTATTACAATTAATTTTGGAAATATTAGTTATTACGAATTGGGGTCCGAGTGGTAAAAAGTTTGTCAAACAATTAGTACTATTTTTGATCGACGCTGCTTGTGGCAAAGGTCTGGTTCATATCTCGCGCAGAGATTTGCGATCGCTATTCAGCGCAGAAATGCAGTTAGCGTCCTTGGCACCCTGCCGCAGGTGTATAGACCCCCTTTAATTTGTAAAATTAAGCTATCATTATCATTTGTTTTAAGGTAATTATTATGCAAATTATGTGTAAATAAAATAACGCTTTCTACGCAAAACGCTTTCTAACCATATTTTTTCATACGGGACGCTTGGATACTCAATCAAGCATTTTAATTAAAACATTTTGCAGTAAATAATTTATTATGCAAAGCGATATTTTATAAGAATCTTAGACTAATGAAGACTAATGACTAATAAACTAATAGGGAAATTAGTTATAACGGAAAAGTTACTATGAATTATGCGGGAGTTCACAAAAGTGGGGAAGGAGTTGCTAGAACAATTTAGATTTACGCCTTTTGTACGCATCTTTTGTTTATTTTCACCTAGAACAAAAGAAAATATGGCAATTACGGATGCATCACGTACAGTGAAGGGTTTTGTTACAAGGTTTTTGTAAAATAACGGATAATGGGAGGTACGCCCATCTCAGTCTTCGAGAGTAGCAACGCATCTATGCAAGTGGTCAGGCAGGAATTTGGTGTTGTTTGAGGTTGGACGCGGATGTCCATGGACTACAAAGTCCATTTAACATCTGAGCCACGTGCGCAAGGCTCAGAATAAATGACTGCGACATTCACACAGACAAACAGATTAACATGACAAAGTTAGTTTGTTTATGTGAGAAGATTAGCAAAAGAGCATGTAAACCAGCTGATGTTAAGAAGTCGTAGCCCATAGGCATCCACGTACAACCACAAACACGACCGAAATCCTATCAGAGCTCGAACGTAGGTACGTTGGTACTCCGGAGAAACTAATATGGTCGCTTTCAAAGTGTAGCCGGCAACCGCACCTCTTCAACCGAAACACATGTAATTTACTTTACAATGGATTATGAGGGCGGCGGTGGTACCTCTGGGTTTAAGTATGGTTTTTCAACCTTTTTCGTTTTTATTCATCGAGACGTTACTCCGTTTGAGCCGGACTTCTTCAACTAGGACTTTAAGTTTAAAATGAGATGTTTACAGAGGTTCAAAGGTGTGAGGTACAATTTACCATTAATAACTATAATAACGATGTACGCTCGTTTGCTACCTTCACATCATAAAATTAAATTATTATACCATCCTGTAAAGGAACCAGCCCTACATAGACTTATTTTAAATCCAGTTGCTAAAATGTGTGTGGCAGTGACTAATCAACATCAGGAAAGCCGTAGTCTCATCATGAAGTAAAATTAAATTATCATGTTCTGTACAGCCCTGTAAAGAGATTCACACAACACACGAATCGATAATTGAAGATTAGGTAATTATCTCCGTGTCTATCAACAATACCACGTTACAATGTTCAGTCAAAAGGAGATAATTTAATGTAAGCATATAATGTTGTCAATCATGTCAAGTCTCATTCGTGGCAATGATCTTATTTACAACAAGCTGTGCCCGCGACTTCGTCAGCGTTTATTTTGCATAATTCTAAAATCGTGAAAGAACCTACGCATACATGCATCCAGTTATTTAATTTCTCGCCAAATTAAAAAAAACTTAACTTATTATGCAATAAAACCTTCCTCAGGAAAATCACTCTACCTGTTGTTGAAAACCGTGAGAACGGCGACAGGGTACTTTGTTTTATAATACTTAGAGGTAGGTAATGAGTACCTTGAAACTAATTATATTAAAAGCCCAACCTAAACAATTTAAAGGGAGTCCGTGCCCATACGGCATGGTGCCATGAACGCTAGTCGCTTTCTTGCATTGAAAATTAGGTAATTATCTTAATGTCTATCAATATTGTTAGGTTTCGTTGTTCAGTCAAAGGAGATAACTCAATCAGTGTGATTGTTATAATTCATTTAATTGTATTAGTCATCCTTATTAAAGTATTACCTATTGCGCTTCTGGGAATGATTGCTAATACAATATGTAGAAGTATATGTAGTAGACAAATAGCGCTGAGAGTTTTTTATATACTACACTAATAATTATATATAAAGTACGTTTATACCTTATAATGAAATTAAATATTAGAATTTGAATTGGATAAGAAAAACAACCACGCTGGCTCAGTATGGAACCGTACACCTCCTACATCTCTTAAAACGTTTTGAAAATTCGCCGTAAAAAAATTCTTGTTTCAGTTTGAGTGCCGTCGTTCTTGAATACAGTTATAAGTCACGCGATCATCTTAGTCCTGAGGAGGAACAGTACATCTGTCACGGATTAAATCTAAGTTCGGAATTAGGTTGGTTGGAAAATACTTGTGGGTATCCGTGGGCTACAACAACCACATAATATCGAGTGCCTGCACCTTAATAATAATAATAATTTCTTGTTCACTTTCGCTTCACAATAAGGTACACTACATAATCCTTAGAATTTTCCTCAAAATCCGTCGTAAAGTATTTATTGTGTTTTGGTTGGAGAGGTGCGGTTGCCGGCTACACTTTGAAGCGAAACGACCATCTTAGTCCTCAGGAGTAGCAACGCATCTACGTTCGAGTTCAGATAGGATTTCGGTCGTGTTTGTGGTTATACGTGGAGGTCTATGGGCTGCGACTATTTAACATCAGAGGGTTTGCATGCTCGTTTGCTACTCTTCTCACATAAAAAACATAATCTAGTCCATAACATTCCCTTTATGGGTATACAATTTAGTCTTATTCTTAATTTGATAGTAAACACAGTGTCAAATTAAGGTCACAATTTATAAATTCATTGATGTCGTAGTATGCTGATGTCAATAGAAATCTTTTTAATGTCAGTCTAAACTTATACTCTGGTAATTTTTTTATGTGGACAGGTATTGACACCTTGATTGCTATGGCTCTGACAAATAAAGAAATAAGGCATTAAATAAAGATAGTACAAGACTGATGTGATCTGTTTTACGAAAATAAAGTCGTGTTATTACTTTATTCCTTTGACAGTTCGCAGACATCCAATCCAATACGATGTTCGTAAAATTTTGTCACGAAATAGTCAATTATGGAAAGCATTGCGGACCCGTAATCTCGAAGCCTTCCGTGCTGGATTGATTCAGTGCGGTAGAATGTGTTAAATATTCACATTGGCTGTGTACGAGCGCCGTCTTTGCCGCCACGTGGCGAGCTAAATAAAAAATAAAGCATTCTCTTTGGGTTTTGTTGGTTTTCGCCGCACATCTGTTTGGGACGGGTCATAGCAAACAATATGGGAACAGTTGTTCGATGTCATGAAAATGTTTATATTGTTGGATTATCTTTTGTTTACTCATAAAAATTTTATATGCAAAGAATTCACAAATTTAAATAGGTGTAAAACCGTTTTACTGTACGGTTGAGGGAGAGTATCACATTTGACCCCATTTCAATTCAAAGTTATCCCGAATTATGGTGGAAGGTATTGTTCCAGCCTGTTTTCATTACAAGGCGATCTCAGTCCTTATGTTTCTGTTATCTGTGATCTGTGATCAATTGCTGGCATAACACATCTGTGATCGACTTAAAGTCAGATTCTTAGTTTTATACGAAATTTGTTACTAAAGGTGGGAGAACTATTGTTCGACCGGGGAGGTACCACCGCCGCCTTCATAATCCATCTTAAAGTATTAATTGTGATCGTGTTTATGGTTGAACTTGGATGTCTATGGGCTGCGATTACTTAACATCAAGTGGTTTGCGTGCCCGTTTGCTACTCTTCTCACATAAAAAATATCAAGTAGTATATCAAGCAGACCGCTGGCTCGTTTTATACTTTCATTTCGCATTAAAAATATCTGTATAATTTAATTTAACCCTTTAAGCACTTCTGATATGTTTTTTAGTTCCAATTACTTTTGTCCCGTTGAATTTAAATCTCATTTAGGGACAATTGGCCGACATTAAATTAAAATTCAACGGGATCTAACTGACACGGCATTTTGTGGAGTATTATTGAATGTACACAGCGCATTTTCTTTGCCATTGCTTGGCACGAACTGTTTGCAAACTTTATACAGCGCCTTTATACGAACATCGCCGCTAAATGGAGCGTGTGAAAGCGTACACACTAAGAAATTGTTTTAAATCGTATTTTTATTACTTATACAAACGAATCCAGACTTATATAAAGGAGGTAGAGCCGTTAGAGCTCGCTCGGGGCGGCACCACCGACACCCTCATAACCCGCCGTAAAGCAACATGTTCTTCATGTATTGTGTTTCGGTTGGGGAGGTGTGCTTGCTGGATACACATTATTGGACGCGATCATCTCAATCCTCAACAGTAAGAACGCATCCGCGTCCATCCTCAAATAGAACAGAAGTTCTATTTGAGATTGGACGTGATTGTCCATGAGCTGCAGTGACCGCTTAACATCAGGCCTGCGTGCCCGTTTCTTACTCTTTCATAGTAATGAAAAAAATTTGTTATATTTTATTTTATATCTATCATGTCTTTACTTATAATTTTACTAGCTGTGCCCTCGACTTCGTCCGCGTTTTTTTATATATTTTCACAATATGAAATATGCATACGCATCGCGTACATGCATCCAGTCATTATTTAATTTCTCGCCCAATTTGTGAACAAAACTCAACTTATAGTGCACTAAAACCTTCCTCAGGAATCAATCTACATGTTGTAGAAAACTGAGAATCCACCCAGTATTTTTTGAGTTTATGACAGACAGACAGATAGACGTGACGGGGGACTTTGTTTTTTAATATTTAGAGATATAAATATACTTTTTTGTAAGTCGTAAATAGTCCAAAGTTTAGTGCGTAAAGATACAGTTAGTATTGTCTGTCGTGATATGGAACGCAAGAAGACACTGGAACTAGAGCTAGGTAGATAGAATAATTTACTACTAGGACCTGTCAACAGATTCTCCCCGCTCCCGCAGTTTAGCCGTGGCCACGATCCATAAGGAAACCAGCAAGTTCACTTGCTACTCTTGTAACATAAAATAAACTGACACATTTTTTAAAATTACGCTTGTCATGCTTATTTCTAACGGTTTACGAAAGTATTTAATTATATTTATGTTACTTATGTTGTGTACATAATATTTTGAACAAAAAATATAAGAATCGAACTTTTACAAATGATTTCGAAGTAGTACAAGTAGATGTTATCACGGCATTTACAACCGGATCAATGGGACAGGCCGCGATACGTTTCTATTCACGCTGTTCGCTGAAAGACCACACAATCAAGGGCTTTCCTTTATCAGGCATTTCATTGTAACTGTGTAACGGAACGTTTTTGTTTCCCTCTAATGCATTTCTCGCGTGCCTTTTTAAACCACAACAAAGGAAGCGAAAACATAGCTATTGTTTCTCCGCCGCTGGCAAGAAATTAAATTTGAAAAAATATTTGGAACGAAACGAACAAAACTTTTTTGTGTATTGTTCGTATTATTGATGTTACGCGCTCGACATTTTTGTTTTTTTAACACGATGTCAACTCTTGTTTTTATTTTGCAATATAAATATGGCAACATTCGAACCATGGCTACAAACATCTGATACGCAAGCGTTCGATTCTGTACTGGATCTGGGTGTTTATGTACTCGTATTTGCTTGTCTATGGCTTCCACGAAATAGGAAGTTCTAGTGAGAAGATATTAACACGGTAAGAGTTCGATTTAAAAATGGATCTGGGTGTTTACGTACTCGTCTTTGTTTGTCTATGGCTTTTATGAAATAAGAAGTTCTGGTGAGAAGAAATGAGTATGAAAATGTTAAGTCGTTATTAATCTTGTACTATCACACATCGGCATAGGCATAAGACTCTACACCTCTACAGGCAAAGGTAAAGGACTCTACATCTCTACGGGCAAAGGCATAGGACTCTACACCTCTACGGGTAAAGGCATAGGACTCTGCACCTCTACAGGCAAATTTATAGGACTCTACACCTCTACGAGCAAATGTATAGGACTCTACACCTCTACGAGCAAAGGCATAGGACTCCACACCTCTACGGATAAAGGCATAGGAGGAAATTTTAATTTAGGCCAATACTACAAATCTGCAGTCGTAATCGTGGTGAATCGTTTGCAAATGCGGACATATATACTTCATAGGCTTATCAAAACTCTATAGAGAACTTTCATACGCAAGACTCCTCACAAGGTTTACATTAACCGTTAAAGATTTTAATTCTTATACTTTTGTTGATATAACGTGTACTCCCGATTAATGTTTAATTAAGTAAGTAATAAATAATAAAGAAAGACAGAAAGAAAAACTATAAAGTAAGTGATAAATATTTTCTAATACGAATATAATATGTACTTGCCACAAATTTTCTGCATCCACCCATGGTTGACTGGCAGAGAATGCCCTCAGGCATTAAATTTGCCCTTTTGTAACATTTCTTCTTAAATGGTGATACAATAAATTACTAACTAAAAATAAATAAATAAATAATAATATGACTTTGAAAAACAAAAGATGTGCGCTAGAGATCTGAATTCCCGACCTCTTGTTAAGAGAGCGGAATTCCGTATCTAATCCACTTGCATTTATAAATTTACACTTTTGTGTACAAAGTTTGCAACAACGAGTGAAGTATTTGCAGATAATATCAAAGCATCTAAGTATTCGTTGGTTGTAAGCACGAGTTCGCGCTTGCATCGCAAACAGGAAAAGTTTTTCCATTAAAATGAACGAAGAGCATGTCTTAGAGAAGTTTGTCGTATCTATGATCGTATTACGATACTACGGGCTTTGTATTTTGTCATTCATGGATCTATAATCAACTAATAATAATGTAACACTGAAGCGAGGCGACCATTTTAGTCCTTAGGAGTACGTTCGAGTTCAGATTGGATATTAGTCGTGTTTGTGGTTGTTCGTGGATGTCTATGGGCGACGGCTTAACATCAGGTGGTTTGCATGCTCGTTTGCTACTCTTCTCACATAAAAAAAATCTTCTATACCATATCTTCTATACAGATACCATGGTAACATCAAATTTAGTAAGAATGTGATGATATTACTTTTAGAAAAATATCTTTTTATCGATATTTATTTATGAAAGTTCTCAATTTTAGAAGTAAATAATGCATTAATATTTCATGGCTTCAAAGAGAGCAGAACGCACCCGAGCTAATTTGAATATGGAATAGACACATTTGAATTAAGAACGCAAGAATTTTACGAGCACGTTTTGGCGGGAACCGTGAAGAATTGTGTTACCAACGTGGTGTACTTACCTATTTTGTGGGTATAACTTTTTTATATCCAACTTTGCTATGATAAAACTGTATAAAATATTTTATTAAGTAAATACTTATCATAAAATAGTTTAGTATTCATAAACTGAGTAAAGTCTACAGATATTCAATGTTGGTAAAAATATTTGCTTACGTAAATACGTATGAATATAAATCGCTCTTTTTCCAAGACATTTACAATTAATAACATTCTGATTGTGAAACATTTGATTTTTTTTTATTGCGAAAGAGTAAGAAACGGGCATACAGGCCACCTGGTGTTAAGTGGTCACTGCAGCCCATGGACAACCACGACCAATCTCAAACAGAACTGAAGTTCTACTTAAAGATGGACGCGGGTGCGTTCCTACTGTTGAGGACTAAGATGGTCGCTTCCAATAGTGTGTATACGGCAACACACCTCCCCAACACAATACATGAAGAACATGTCGCTTTACGGCGGGTTATGAGGGTAGCGGTGGTACCGCTCCGGGCGAGCTCTAACGGCTTTACGACCTTTTGTTTTCTTGGCTACTCTTGTTTCCAATTATTGTTATATTATTAGTATGCGGAATTAAGTGTCCAATGACTACTTACCATCAGGATGACTGTAAAATCTTTTCTTGGTTCAAAGAAAAATAAAGTATTCTATTCAAAAACACAAAAAAACGTTGCATAAAAAAAGCAACGTCTAACGCAGTCAGATTTTTGATGGGTAACTACTACTGGCAGATACTTGTATGTATCCTGAGACACCACAATAAAACCTTTTTTTTTATAAAAAGGCTACGTTGGGCGCGGATGGTTTTTGGATGGGTAACCACTAGTGGCAATTTTTTTTACGTGAGAAGAGTAGCAAACCAGCGTGTAAACAACCTGATGTTAAGTAGTCGCAGCTCATAGACACCCACGTAAAAAAATAAACACGACTGAAATCCTATCTGAGCTCGAACATAGATACGTTGCTACTCCAGAGGACTAAGATGATCGCCTCGCTTCAAAGTGTAGCCGGCAACCGCACCTCTTCATTCAGTTGGAGACACAACTAATGCTTTACGGAGGATTATGATTGCGACGGTGGTACCTCCCGATCAAACTATAATTCTCCGACCTTCAAAATATACGTCAATAAATTCTATAACCTCAACTCAGTCAAGGTTCTCATCGAAACACAGTTTTTAAACGCCCTTAGCATATAAATAACTATTTAACATCGCTTAAAAACTTTGAAGCAAATACAATACTTTGCATAAATGCGTATCACGGCTCTCTTCAGCTAAGGTAGCATAAAACCGTTGTGTGTTCCCGACACAGTTAAAACAATAGCGGAACAATATAACAACCTCTCCGCAGCTCTCGAGTTTTCACGTGTGCATGAATACCTACTCGAGAGCCAGCTCTGCGTTAAACTGTTACAATATGTTCGCAGTGCGACGTTAACGTGAAAATGGAAGTGTTTAAGAATACGTCGTGTTTATTTTTTATGTGATCTACTTACTGTTACGCTGACGTTATGGAGTTATATGGGAGTGTGTTTTCGCCGCCTCTTCTCCAAAACGATATACCTTAAGAGTCGGTGGTCGTTTATTGACATTCAAAAAGAGTTCTGTAAATATTTTGAAAATTGGCTGTATCGGATTTTTAAATAACTTAGTCGCTGTTAGTTAGCTTTTTTAAGTAGACATACACTTCAATTTATTTATTTTTACAACTTTAAACCAAAGAAGGTTATCAATTCCTTCGATTTTTTTTATTTTTTGGATATATTACATATTTATGTGTCGAAGAGTCTGAAGATGAAAATACCCATACTTGTCGACCACCTGACTCCGATATATATATGTTCAGCGAACATACATAAATATTATTTACTATAGGAAACAATTTTAGTTTGTTTTTTTAGATTAACCATCTTTGCCAGCAATTAATCTGGAAATTGTTTGGGCAATAAACGACTAAACTAATTCTATTATCAATTTTTACAGATATCCTATCAAATATTCCAATACAAATACCTATGTATAATAACATATGCAGTGCTGTTTCACATAAAATTAAAATATGTTTTTATTATTATTTTTAATTTATTTTATCTTGAAATCGTTCGTATTCTTTGTGTATAGATAAATTTCGAATAGTCGAAAATAGACCATGTTAGTTATGCTTTATTAAATATGTATTTCTTTCAAAGTTCAAAGCCCCGCTAAGGACATGCCACAATACCGATCCACGCCCAGTCCGCTGCTGAAAAACGTGCCATGTAAAGTTGGACATTAATAGGCTACTTTGCTTAATCTAGACGGTATAGTGTTGAAATGTAGCACCTTGTACACTTCGGGACACAGAGTAAGAAAATGTACAGTAAATCAGTAAGTAAGCGTAATTATACAGGTGTATCAAATGCAATAATATAATAATAATAATCATTTATGAAATAAAAAAATGCCTGAAGGACAATATAAACAAAGATACAAAAGTATAATTGAATACAGAGGTCCGTATCATATATACCATATATACAACATACATATAAATATATAATTATAACCAGGGATGTTTCTTTTAAGTGAGAAGAGTAGCAAACGAGCATGCAAACCACCTGATGTTAAGTAGTCGCAGCCCATTGACATCCACGCACAACCACAAACACGACCGAAATCGTATCTGAGCTCGAACGTAAATACGTTGCTACTCCCGAAGACTAAGATGGTCGCCTCGCTTCGAAGTGTAGCTGGAAACTGCATCTCTCCGACACAA